>MJUU01013968.1:0-39628 GCA_002080025.1 Modiolus philippinarum | reverse complement strand
ACAACGGGGGCGCCAACCACCAGGGTAGAAGCAGTGGCGCGTCTATCATATAAAGATATATACAAAACGCATAAAACAAATTAGTATATGTACAACACAATTCTAACTAGACTAGTCAAGATCTATGATAAAAGTTCATAACATATTGGTATAACTGTAACAGCAAAATATATATGTTGTTCAATGTTTAAAAACCAATTCGATATAGCTATTTAATAAAACAGTCAAAATATTAAAGAGTAAGATATTAACTTAGTCATTCCATAATTTCACAGTTGACATATGCGCCATTTCCTCCCCTCTCGGTCTATGTTTAGTGATTATCTGCATGTTTTACCACTTCAAGAGTAATTTATAAAAGACACTTGAGACAAACATACAGTTGAGTGCAGTCATAACCTCTCATCCAAATTAACTACAAGTTAACTTAGAAACAATTCTAAGTTAATTTGAACTTAACTTAGAGCAGACGTAGAGCAGTTCTAAAAACGGTCATAAAAACGGTCATTTTCTAAGTTAATAACAGTGCTAATAAGATTACATGGAGGCCAAGACAATAGACGTACGTTGGAACAACGGATTATTTTCAGACTAGGCACTTTAAAACCCAGGGGTTTAAACGTAACACAATCATTCTATGACTAATGAGTCTCGATGTCGTATGTTCTCAGTGGCTGGAATGTTGAAAATGTTGCTAATAGTGTACATATAATATCAAAGATTTTTACCTGTATCATATACATTATTTTTAAACACTGTACACACAATGTCAAAGATGTTTTACCTGTAACAAACATATTATTTTTTAACTACTACTTCATTCATTACGACCCACTCGTAGACGACAGATTTGTCGAAATATATCGGTCGACCTTTTTATTGTTTCTATTCTTTTATTTTGCCATGTTTTTTGTGCTTTAGGTCATATTTTAGATTATAAATTCATCCCTTTTAACAGCTCACATACTCATGTATCTCGTTATTTTGTCATTTTCTAAGTTAACTTAGAACAGTTCTAAAAGCAGTCATACGGAAGACAATGACCGCTTTTAGGACAGGTTATGATCGTTTTAGAACAGTTCTAAAAGCAGTCATACGGAAGACAATGAAAGCTTTTAGGAAAGGTTATGATCGTTTTAAGAACAGTTCTACTCGATGACTGCTTTTAGAACAGTTCTAATCTTTGACTGCTTTTAAAACAGTTCTTGGCAATGACTGTTTTTAGAACACTTTTCTAGAGCAGCTCTGAACTGTTCTAGAACAGTTCTAAGTTAACTTAGAGCAGTCATTAGAACAGTTCCAAGTTAATTTTGCGAGAGGTTATGACTGCACCCAACTGTATGTCGCTCATATGTCTCTTATATTCAGATTAAAACTGGAATTTAACAACTTTAAAGGTTGAAATCAAGATGTAAGAAGGGGCGATTTAGATATCCAAATTGTTAACTTCTCTTTTCTTTTTGGTAACACTGAATTTTAAGTTTCTGCTTTTTACTGAATATACTTGTCCCATTAAAAAGTTTATCCGAGCCTGTCTCGAATGAAAGGATATTCTTGTCAAAAGTTCATCCTTGAAATTTTCGTCATGAATGAAGTATACGAAAAACCAAAATTGTCTCATTGGCAAACGTATGGTTGTCACATTGAATAAGTTGGCAACTATAGAATCACCACAACTCATTCCTGGTGTATTTTAACATGGATTTAAGATATCCGTTTCTCATACTAATAGTTGTGGTCATGAGATGTTGGCACTATAAAAAGATGGTCTGAATAATATTTCGGAAATTACAAAAAAATAATATGCCAAAATGTGAAAGTAAGAGCAAAAACACCATAACTGATGTATATAGAATTGGTTCTTTTGTTCAACTTGTGTTTCCATATTTGACTGACTATAACTTTAATGGTATGCATCACTCCTCTTCTATTTTATATTTTCTAAAAAGTGATATTTTATTTTAATATGCTATTGCTTTAGTTTGTTGATTTTAATTATAAAAAAAAACATTTTAATATATAAGAATAGGAAATGATATCTTATAGCATGTTAAGTATTTTCCCTCGATATTTTATTTTATACAAAGCATAATATAAATAAAACGCTTAATCAATTTACTCCTGTTCACTGCAGAATCATTTAATTTTACTCACGCAATGCAACTTAAATCAAATACTCAGAATCGAATTCAATAAAAATATTTGTTACTTAGAATCGATGTATTATTTGTTAATTCACTCCATATTCAGTTTTTATGTTTCATTCTATATATTAACAAATCTGGTAATACAATATTGGTATACTCACTTTAAAATCTTGAAGACATCGTCTATTGTTTCTCGGTTTAACTGCACAAAAACTGTCAACTCTTAAACATGGATTATCGATGCAGACCTTGTTTTCAAATACCTTAAAAATGATATTCAATAAAAATATTTGTTACTTTTTCACACAGGCAAAAACATCGTCTTTAAAGATTTCTTTGTTGTTTTAATATGTTGTGGTGTAATTGCATAATGATAACGTCGGGGAAAGTTTGCAGTTTTTGTGTGCTTTAGTTTTTAGTTTTTTAAGGGTTATATGTTTGGTCAAATATGCATGCACTATCATTCTTTCAAATTTTGGCTTTTTAATATTTTTGTAATTCAAAATTGTTTTTCTGACCACCTGTTTATTGTGCCTACGTCTCATGATTTGATTATGCCAAGTTTTCTTACAATTGGCTTGATGAGTGCCCTGTGGTTGTTTAAATGTTGTGATCGTCCTCTACTAGTCTTTTTGTCGGGAAATTGATGACAGCGATTGTAAGAACATTTTGCCAGTAAAGCTTATGTTTGTTGACGATCCCGCATCCATGGATCAAAGGATAAAAAGACATGGATGTAGCGTTGCTCAGCAATTAGCAATGAATACCGCTCAAACCGGTGCTAGGGGCCGTCTTGAACTTGTTATGAGGTATGAGTAATGCTCATTGTTGAAGGCCTCATGGTGACTTTAAGATGAAGAACAACAATAAAAGCGTTGTTCCATTGCTGTGTTTTACCATGTATTTGAAGAGATTTTGTCTCATTTGCATTTACTCCATATCCCTTCATTGTTAATGATAACTATAGTTCTTGAAAAGGAACACGTCACGAAATAACCTTTAAAGACTCAAACTTTGGCAAATAAGCATACACAGAAACATACCAGTAACAAGGGAAAGGTGACAGTGTTAATAATTATTATATGTTAATTTTACATTTTTTGGTAATCCTCAGAAAGAAGATTTTTGACCATTTCCGAAATATACACCATATGTAGTTGTCTGCTAATAAAAGATAATACGGACAAATATAGTTGCATGTTGGTTAACTGTTGAAAGTAACTGAATTGAATCAAAACAACAATAAAGATTTTCATTTTGATATAAAAAGAAGAGACCGATATTTAAATAATTGGGTACCAAATTATAATTCTAATTAATTGGAAACATAACTTTCAAATATTGATAGACGCAAATAAGGAATATGCCAAATAATGAGCTAAAAGAGAGAAGGAAAAGGTTGAAACACTTTCCGTCTGGATCAGAACCATAAAGTAATTGATTGTAGCTAGAGGCGCCTTAAGACAGACATGATCCCAAATTCAAAAAACATATTTGAGGATCCTGATGTCGGAAAAACCTTGTCCATGACAATTATGTTATTGTACCATCAGACAAGGCCCAAAACAACATGACATTTATTTGCAAAAGGCACTTCATTGACTGCTAATGAAGGAGATGGGCCTTGACAATTCACTTGGCAAACCCATATACGAACAATTCACCATTCCAAGGGTGGACATAGTAAGCAATCTCAATTGAGTACAAATGTCTTCTTTTGGTATCAAATTGAGTGAAGAGAACAACCTGCCTTGTACGTATTTGGTACCCAAATTACATTAATGCCCTTACAAACAGAGATTCATTGTTGGGTCTGCTAAATGCACAACAAAACCCCTATTTAAGTTCCTAACTTTATTACAAATGTACTTACCGCAGTCAAAGATGGCATAAAGATATATAGTGCTAAAGTATACCCAACAAATGGATTCTCAAAAACACTCATTCAAATATGCATCTTTAATCGAACTCAACCACTACAACAGTGTCAAAACATTTGATTTTTCTACACTCTATACTGCTCTTCCAAATGATAAAGTCAGTACTCCGGGATTTAATACATCAATCTTTCTCTATTAAAAAGGGTACATATTTAGTGTTAGGAAAGATGGGCCTGTTTTGTTATACATCACACTGATTCACACAAAAAAGCATACAGACGAAGGAATAATTAATAATTGAATTTGGGGGACAAGTTTTCCAGCATTTAATAGGGAGACCTATGGGCACTTATTGTACGCCACTTTAAGCCAATTTGCTTCTTTATTCGTATGGAGCCGGGTTCATACAAGGGCTATTTAAAAAAAAAAGATAAAAAGATAATAAAATAGCTAATCAAGTCCTTTAATTTCTGCTTCAGTTATAAAAATGGCGTTCTTTCATTCAGTAATCCTCAATTTAAGATTAATTTTCATCTTATATACCCAAATGAACTCGAAATTAATGAAACCACTGTTTAAAAAAAAATCCAAAACAGGAAACACCTACAATGGTTGAAAATTATAATAATATGCCACAATCTGTTGAGGACCTACACATGATAAACAGGAATAAGTCAAAAACGATAAGAACTCGTCAGAGCCGGACTTGGTACTAGCAAAAGCAGGCCGTAGAGTTAAACCGTTTTAGGGTACCCAAACCTCCCCTTTATCTATCTCGTTTCATTGCAGGTGAATAAACATACGAATAGAACCCATTACAGGTATACTACTAACTCTATGACTACAATCTTGAAAGGAGAGAAAATGATAATACGTCCAAGATTGGTCAAGGGGTGCTCGCCGCTACATTGCGGTCTAGATCAAAAGGCCTAGTATGCTGGTAAAACACCACCATCAGCATCATATCTGGAACTTTACGCAAATCGTGATGATTTCGACTTTTTTATAGTGAACTACCCGTTTTTGAAAAGTAATATTCCCACATCTCCGGCATATGGCTTCTTCATTTCACAACTCATTAGCTATTGCCAAACCTGTAGTTTGTACAGCTATTTTGTCAATAGAGCGAAATTACTGTCTCAAAACCTTATTCGTCAAGCGTATGTCCAGTCATTGTTGCAAGTGTCACTACAGAAGTTTTATCGTCGTCACCATGATTTGACCGACCGTTACAATGTTTCACAAATAAAAATAGAAATTCTTTTAAGAAAAAGGACACTAAAAGCGAAATATATAGTGACCATACATCTTTCTCACAAGAAATCTTATTAAGTACTGCACACCACAGGAGATACAAACTCTAGTCTTCCATAAGTAATAAAAGAATGTTGAATACATGCACATGGGACAACGGCAGTAGAATACCGAAGGAACAAAGGGGTGAAATTCACAAAAATCGAAGTCCAAAGACAGGGCAAAAACGAGAACACAGAAAACAATGACGTTAGACACAAAAACAATAACGTTAGACAGATACAAAGCACAGAAACAGAAATTACAACATTCAGAACAAAGGCACTCACAGTGTGAACTCCAGTGAAATTAAGGGTGACATCAGGTGCTTCGGAAGGGTAAGCATGTCCTGCTCTGTTAACAGCACCCGATACACTGTGAGTGATTCAATACGGGAAAATGTCAAAGTCGGTAGTCAAATCCGGGAAGACGTGAATCTAGCTGAAAATGTCCACTTTCATTTGGGATACTGACACGTCATATCTTTTAATGATGCTATGGTGACGACCATAGAATTTTTTGAGGGATGAAATTAACAAAGGTTGAACAAATCCCTGACTAAGCAGCTTTTGGGACAGTGTTTTTGCTCTGTTCAAAAAATCACTGTACAAACTACATGCTCGACAAAGTCTCTACAAATACATGGTAAAACAAAGAACAATTGTATAGTAGTTGTCCTTTATCATCAATCCACGAGGCATTCAACAATGACCTTTGCTAACCAGTTTGAGCGAACTTTTTTTGGTAGATATCGTAAAACGCTACACCATGGATGTCCAATTGTCAACAAACATGAAGTTAACTGGCATCCGTTGCCCCACAGAAAGACTAACAAAAGACAATTACATGTACAACATGTGAACAAACGCAGGCGCTCATCAAACCAATTTCAAAATGACTTGGTAAAAAAAAACTAATAATAAATACCGAAGTTACTGTGAAATGAGATGAAATCATGAGATGTGAGCACTTAATCAAGTTATCAAATAACATTCAAAAATTAAATGCCAAAATTTAAATGTCCGAAAGCGAATCCGTATGAGAAATTCTCAAAATGAACAAGTACACCATAAGATATAACTTAAAATATAAAGAGCATACATCTTTCGAATGAAAATCTTTTTTACTCACCCCACACTGAAAGAAAAAAAAAACTCAAATCTTAAATTAATAGTGAAAGGATATGGAATAAATGCACAAGCAGTAATCTTGAATCTCGTATCCCAAAGATTTATCAGAAGTTTCCTTCAACAAGTAAAAGAAAAAGTGAGGACAACGTAAAAGTCCCTTTTAATAAGGCTGAGAAATAGCAGTTTACGTAGTGGTATCAATAATTAATAATTCTAAAGGATAGTTGTGGAGTTCACTTCCATTCATATTTGTGTGTTTGCTTTATTTCTGTGTGAAGTTGTGCTTAAACATTTCATAATGGAAATTTCGAGTACAGACACCAAAAGGAAAGATCTATAAATACATAAATTCTGAAAGTGATTTCCATTTTTATATTCAGTTGTCTGTCTTCAGCACTGAAACCTACCTTGTCGATATCTGTTCTTTCGGAGTATATAATGTCAGCCACACTGCGGTCAATGTACTGCCCGCTAACTGTACTCTTCGTTGCTGAATTCAGAACACATTCTTTTTGTTTTCTGTTGTAATTATATGACTTACATTGGTCAGTCTGCAGACACAACTCAGTGGAACGGGGAGTATAAATTATGCAGAGTAAATATGTTTTGATGGATTAAACTCAATCCTGTTTCATATTTATATCGAACCATATTAGCTTCCAATCGAATACAGAAAAATAGTATGAAAATGACAACATTGCTATGTATCTTTTTTCTCAACATTGTTCTCCATCAGTTTTTAAACATCTTTGAGTTTATGGTCTTCCAAACGTTTAGATTTTATCTGCACTGATGAGACATTAGTTGTCGAAATGCGCATATGCAGAAAGTAAATTCACAGTGACTTCGGTATTTAGTTATTTGAATAGAGCACAAAATATCGTGGAATGTTGTTACAGTGGAATATTTGCCTCACTCCACTTACAACGATAGATCTACAATGCCTCTGAGTCTGGTTTGTATATTGGATTGAATTTATTGTAATCCAATACATGCCATTTAAAGCTTTCGTGATAGTTTGGGGTATGTGTGACAATTTATTTTTTCCTTTTGTCTCCATTAGGTTTTAAAACTCACAAAAATATCATGGAATGCCTATCATAGATGTACCTTAAAGTAGATATATACATGATATATATTACAAGTATATATTAATATAACATGAGTATTATTTTCATAAATCATAAGTAATTCATGCTATAGATAAAAAAAAGAGTTTGCATACGAAAGAAAGGATTGATTTGTTTTTACTCCGAGATGTGGTCAGTTAACAAAACATCTTCATTTCTCCATTTTTATTGAGATAAAAGCATCGAATTTTATTTAGCATATTTATAATCTAATAGCTAGGAACATGCTTACGGTGTACAGATGATAAGATAAGATAAGAAAGATTTATTTGAAATTCGGTTAGTTATAACAATAAACATAAGCTGCATAGAGCTTTTCACCTAATATAAAACAAGTACATGCCTTAATAAGACACAAGTGGCATACATAAAACAAAGTGAGCAATCATGAGACACACAAAGCATACATATGAACAAGAGTAGACCGTTATAGATGTCTCGCCCGTCCCTTCTTGGTCGCTAAAACAGTCATTCACTACTCAAGAGCAACCTACAAGCCAAATATTATTACAGTACCACTTACGGTACAGTAATTGGGAAACTATTTTAATCAGAAAATTAACTATGTTAACTAGACCATGAAATTGAGGTCAAAGTCAAAAGCAAAAAGGCAGACTTACATGTTCTAACCAAAAACCAAGCTTTATACCAAATATCATTGACCTTAGCTTGTAGTTATTGAGAAACAAACTTAAGCAAAAAAAAAAAAAAAAAAAAAAAAAAAANTAACCTGGGTACTGGACCATGAAATTAAGGTCAAGGTCAAAAGCCATATGACAGACTGACATGTACTAACCAAGCCCAAGCTATATACAAAATACCATTGACCTATAGCTTATGGTTATTGAGAAACAGACTTAAGCAAATATAACTTAATCTGGTCAATGGACCGTGAAATTGACGCCAAGGTCAAAAGCCATATTGCAGACTGACATGTACTAACCAAGACCAAGCTATATACCAAATGTCATTGACCTATAGCTTGTAGTTATTTAGAAACAGACTTAAGCAAAAAAAACAAAAAAAAAACTGGTCACTGGACCGTGAAATTGGGGTCAAGGTCAAAAGCCATATGGCAGACTGACATGTTATAACCAAGACCAAGCTACAATGTATATACCAAATATATTTGACCTGTTGCTAGTGGTTACTGAGAAACACTCAAGCAAAAACTCAACCTGGTCACTGGACCGTGAAATTGAGGTCAAGGTCAAAAGCCATATGGCAGACTGACATGTACTAATCAAGACCAAGCTATATACCAAATATCATTGACAAATCACTTGTAGTTATTGAGAAACAGACTTAAACAAAAAACTTAACCTGTACTTAAGCAAAAAAATGTAACCTGGGTACTGGACCATGAAATTAAGGTCAAGGTCAAAAGCCATATGACAGACTGACGTGTACTAACCAAGACCAAGCTATATACAAAATACCGTTGACCTATAGCTTATGGTTATTGAGAAACAGACTTAAGCAAATAAAACTTAATCTGGTCAATGGACCGTGAAATTGACGCCAAGGTCAAAAGCCATATTGCAGACTGACATGTACTAACCAAGACCAAGCTATATACCAAATGTCATTGACCTATAGCTTGTAGTTATTTAGAAACAGACTTAAGCAAAAAAAAACCTGGTCACTGGACCGTGAAATTGGGGTCAAGGTCAAAAGCCATATGGCAGACTGACATGTTATAACCAAGACCAAGCTACAATGTATATACCAAATATATTTGACCTGTAGCTAGTGGTTACTGAGAAACACTCAAGCACAAAACTCAACCTGGTCACTGGACCGTGAAATTGAGGTCAAGGTCAAAAGCCATATGGCAGACTGACATGTACTAATCAAGACCAAGCAATATACCAAATATCATTGACAAATCACTTGTAGTTATTGAGAAACAGACTTAAACAAAAAACTTAACCTGTACTTAAGCAAAAAAATGTAACATGGGCACTGGACCGTGAAATTGAGGTCAAAGTCAAAAGCCATATGGCAGACTGACATGTACTAACCAAGACCAAGCTATATACCAAATATCATTTACTTCTAGTTTGTAGTTATTGAGAAATGGATTTAAGCAAAATAATTAATCTCTAGTCACTGGACCGCGAAATATAGGTCAAGGTCATATGATCTTGGATCCGGTCAAGGTCATATGATTTTCGTTCGGCAGATAGGGTTCGCCGTAAGCTACCTATGGACCAATGCCTATGTCTCGCTTTCCGCGACGCGAGGCAAAAAATAAAAGCAGTTATAAAGCACACATGGCATACATTTAAGACAATAAAACACATAGCACATACAATGGATAAATAACAACAACAGCATTTAGTTTAAAAGGAATGTCCATGCAATAAAATACATAAAAACTAATGACAGTTGAATCGATCGTAAGAAAAGCAAAGCTTTTGAATTGAGAAAATTATTCTCAGTCCTGAAATGGTTCGGAAGGCTGTTCCATAAGGTAGCAACATCAAAGCGAAAACTTTTCTAACCAAAATGTGAAGTCCTTACATGCGGTAGTTCCAAATTATTGCTGTAGCTGAAAGAATATTTTTGATTTTTATTTTGAAGTTAATCCTGTAGACAAGTTGGTGAAAGTTTATTTATAATTTTAAAGGTTTCAATGGCCATTGTTTTTTGTCTTCTGACATGTAGGTATCTTAGCTTTTCCAGTTCTTCGTGTGAGCTCAAATAATACTCATAAACAAAACGGAGTATTCTTTCCTGCACTTTTTCATTTTTTTAGAATTCGTATCTGAACAAAAATGCCAAGCCAAAGGGCAAAAATTTTAAATTAAAATTATTTCGTATAAAGGTATGAAAAATTGTCAATTTGTTAATCTATCTAAAAAGTGCCTAAACGTTTTAAAATATTTAATTGCTGAGATGCCTTCCTACATAATTTACCTATATGTACATCAATTTTAATCGATATCATTACCAAGAAGTTTAACTGTAGATTCACATGATAATTTTGTATTATTTATGTATATGTTACAATAAAAGTGTATAATTAGGAATTATACATAATTACTGAAAATTTTAGCAAATTTGTATAATTACTAGCACGTTTAGAAATTATACATAATTACTGAATTTTTCAGGAATTATGCATAATTACTGAAATTTTGAGCAGTAATTATGTATAATAACTGAAATGTTATTAAATTGGCATTTTGAAACTTTTAGTTTAATTTGATATATATTCAATGGTATAAAATGACAATTACATCTATTAACATCAAATTAAGATATAAAACACTGTACATGTATTTCACGGGATCGTCTCATTTGAAAATAAGCTTGGTGCACTTGCTGTTTGATTATCCTTTCAATTCGCATATCTTTTGTTTCCCATTCAAAAAATCTGTCTTGTGAATGAGCTTTTACGGATAGAAATGCAGTAACTTGTATTTTACAGATGGTAATTTCCACAACTTGTGTATCTTCACTGCAGATACTACCAACCATTATAATCCAAACATGATATTTCTATATCACATTAAATTATAACAAGAAGAATAAGGCGTTTTGTTTATCAAATCGAGGAAAATATCTCTGTATAAAACTTTTTATGTTAGCAGTAGGTCTGGCAAATGTAATGTAACTCTCAAGAAATGAATAAATACAAACTGAGGATTAATCGTAGTATATGTCTAAATACAATTAATTTGAAGACCATTAAAATTTATGATAAGAATCTCGAAGCAGATTGTCGAAAACTTAAGTTTACCAATTTATATTTTTCATTCTAATGTCAAAAATGTCCAGTAATATTTTCATCCTGATTTCCCAACCTTCAAAAATTTTAAGATCGCTATTCTAATTAGCAGAAGTTGAATGACGTTTGTTTCATTGATCTATTCACTTTTTTTACCTTTTTGAGGCCATTTATGGTGTGAGGTTCCTCACTGTGTTAAAGACCGTACAGTGACCCCTAAATGCTTTGTAACCTGGACATGGGATGTTGTCTCCATGACATTTACCCCATTTCCTTTCTTTTTCATAATTAAAATATAGCAATTTAAATATAAAATTATTTTTTAAGCGGAGAAAGAAATAAACGTTAACATATTATTCTTTGAATAACTAAATTTCAGAAAATATTGTTTAAAATTGAGGAGTTAGGAAACAAAGGAAAACAGTAAACACCTGCAATGGCCGAAACCTACAATTACATACCGCGATTCTCTAGCGAACTGCACTAGAAAAACACCAATGAAGACAAGAGACAAACATAAATAACGATAGGAACTCGGGATAGCCGAACTTGGTACCGGCACTAGAAAAAAGCTAGCGGTTTATGGGTACCCAAACCTCACTTTTCCCTATCCCATTTCCCTATAGTAAAACATACTAGTAAACCCAATACAGATAGACTACTAACTCTATGACCGCTAACTTGACAAAACGTAATTTAGAAAGATGGATCAAAGTGTGCTCGCCGCTAAACTGCCGACTAGCTAAACGAATCTGTCTGCTGGTAAAACACTGTCACACTACGGAAGAAATCTCCCTCTTGCATAGCATTGGAATTCTTAGCTTATTTTGACTTTTCTATTTACATCCTTTTGGTAATTTGTTCTCTATCAGTTTTTACACATATTTCAATTTTGATTTCCAAATATCTTGATTTGATCTGCACTGAAGACAGATAAGTTGTCGAGCTGGTCATATGAAGAAAATAAATTCTTCCGTAAATGTTGGTTTACAGTGTAAGACGACCCATGTGAGATCGATGAACGCGACCTCGTCTCACATGGGTAAACGACCAACCAAAAGTGTTCATTTTTGTGATACAATAATCGTAACCATGACAAAATGTCATAAAACACTTGACGTGACAATGCAAGGTACACTCAAATGGCGACGACGTAACTCGCATAGTATTGGCTTCCAGATGTTTGTTGTTGTATTTTACGGAAGAAATAGCTACTTACATTCGATCAAAATCAAAGATCGGGGGTATCTTTCACTCATGTAAGAAATTCCTCGTCTTATTATCTCGCTTCGCTGCGCTCCACTCGAGAAAAAACGGAATTTCTTACATTCATGAAAGATACCCCGATCTTTGATCTGCTCTCATGTAAGAACCTATTATTCACAGTATCCTCGTATTTTGTTATTAAATATACTTATGAGTTCATTGTGGAAAAAAATTGAAGTTGAGGTCCGAACACATCACAAAAGAGACAAACGTAACAACGATAGGAAATTAGGGTAGGTGGACATGGAACCGGCACTAGGAAAAGCTAGTGGTGGGGTTAGACTGATTTATGGATACCCAATCATCCCCCTTTCCATCCCATGTCCTTGTAGTTTTATAAACATACAAATTAAACTCAAAAAGAGTAGTAGAATACTATCCCCATGACCAATATCTCAATATCAAAAAGAGGACAAAACGTAATTTAGAAGTGCACGCCGCTAACTTACAAGTTAGCCCGGGGAGCCTAGTCTGTTGCTAAAATCACTACGGAAGAAAAATAAATTCATAATTACTGGAAAGTTTTGAAAAGGATTTATCAAGCCTTTCAGCAGACATCGGCATTTCTACGAGAGGCCAGTATACCTGTAAAATTTTTAGGTTATTGAATCCCAAAGCCATTTAATAGATGTAGGAAATCGGGTTTTACCTATCTTTTCATCCATTCTCATAGCATGTAAATGTATGGACAGAACTTTTAGATTTACAGTAAATGACATTTTATTCAATTTGCATTTGTAATGTTTTTAGCAGTAGAAAAGAAATGACATTTTTATGTTTTGAAAAAAACATAGGCGGTAAAGATGTCACTTTAATTTTTGTGTGTGTTGCTTTTGAAAAATATTAAATCGTGCAGATATATCTGGCTTCAGTAAAATAGATTAGTAGTGATTTATGCTCACCAAAAAAAATGGTCGTTTTTTAGCATCTTTAAATGCATTATAGATATATTATCTGTAAGCATCGATATATTAGACATTTACATTGTAATTTTATAGATGAGACAAAAAGACAAATCAGCTGGAAACCACCGGAAAAATTGTTGACTGCAATGGTCCCGACCCGGCACGGGCATTTCAAAAGAAATGATGGGCCAAACCGATTTTATGGCGTGCCAAGCCTCCTCTTCTATTGCACTTAATGTCCGGTAGCAACTCAACACAAATTGCTGTTGAAAGATGGTGGACAGTTCAAAGAAATGATATTTCCTGTACTAAGTAAAGAAAGAATTTTGAATCGGACCGAAACATGAATTTTTTCTACAAGGGACTGATATTAATTAAAGAACTTTTTAATGATCGTGTGAGACAGATTTTTTTTGCAGTCTTGATTAATTGATTGGGCATCCATGAAGGTAACTCTGTCGATGAGAACGTCAGTATAATTTGTTCTAGCTCTCGCGAAACGAAGCAACTGTGAAACATAAACTCCGTAAGCAGGAAAAGCTTGAATATACAATGTAACTGCCCTTGTTTAAATCGTCCATTTTGTCGTAAATTTTAGTACATTGTCGTTAAATTCGAGATTTAAGTCTAAAAAGATATAGATCTACTAGTTTCTGTCGTTTCCTCTATGTCTAGTTCTTGCCAATTTATTAATGAGATTCATTTGACAAAAGATGCTTTATTGATGAAAAGAACCTCCATATATGAAAAATATATAAGAAAATCAAGCATACTACACACCTGTTTTTTCAACGTAGCATACTTTTCTTTTTAAATTCTTTTTTGAAAAAATGTGGATTTATAACCTAATACAACTAATGTTTTTGAATCCTCAAATGCTTTTTGAATGATACCTTTCATTCGTGATTTTTGTTTATCATGAGGAAAGCATGGTTAAGAGTAAAAATTTTTTTGTCGGCAATCGGATGAACAAGAATGTTCATTTTGCATAATTTTCAGATCAGTAGATTTATTTTCAAATACTTTTTTTAAACGGCAAGATCAATATATTAGTTTTACTATACTGTAGATAGGAACTGGAGGCTAGAATATTAATCTATTCTCAGGGAGGTACAGGTTTCACTATTAATCGTCCAAGAATATTTATTTACCCACACCTCCAAAATTAAATGGTCGTCTCCATAGCACATGTATTAGACATATTATGAGGACAACCATACGAAAATTATCAATTGCACGTAATTTTGGAATTACCTATAAATTTTATTCACCTTTAATAAATTTTACTCTCTGTTCGCGATGAGTCAGTTTCCTTCACTACAAAAGTCAAACTGTCTGAATTTACCAATTTTTGTCTGATTTTGTCTGAAAAATTACTCGACATTCTTTATTGTCTGAAAACTATTAAAAAATTCTCGACTTCGTCTGAATTTTTCTTAATTTTTCTTAAAATTCTCGAAACTATTCTTAATTGTCTTGACGCATCTCTCGAAAGTATGAAATATGTCTGATTGTGTCTCGGCACATTCTCGACAGTCTGAACTGAGAATGAATTTGTCTCGACACATTCTTAACTGTATGAACAATGTCTCAAAAAGTCTCAACTTATTTTTGATGTTCTGAATATGTCTGGATTTATTCTCGACAGTCTGAACAGAGTCTGAATATGTCTCGACATATTCTTGACAAGCTAAGCAATGTCTGAATATGTCTCGACATATTCTTGACAGTCTGAACAGTGTCTGAATATGTCTCGACATATTCTCAACTGTCTAAAATGGTCTGATCAACCTAATTTGTATGAAGACAAATAAAAGAACAATTTGATTTAATTTGTAAAATAAATTTCTGATAAAATTGCAAATCTAAAATAAATTAGAATAGAAATTAATTTATTAAAAATAATAAAATTTCAAAACTTATAAAAAAAGTGGTTCTTCTTCCAACTCATACCATTAAACTGTGTGCAATATACTAGTTCAACAGGTATTAACCCCTCTTATGCATTTATCCAGATGGCAATCAACTAATATACTCAATGAGGAAAATAAATACGTACATTGTACTATGTATAAGCTACATATACTCAACAAATTGTAAATCATTTGATATGTATCTGCCATTTGATGCGCAGTAAAATGATGTTATGTCTGCTTTTCTATAAACGAGTACTTAATCTGTCCTAGAAAATCATTTTAGCTAGCACATAGGAAATACCTTGCTAGAATTAAGCAGACATTTGTACAGATCAATTCCACACGAATATGATCCTACGTCTGGGCAAACAATCATAGGGGAGCGCATTCAGTTTTAAAATCCAAGTGATTGCTCATTCGGCACATATCTATATTTTAGATCTGTTACAACCCTAACTGAATGAAGAGTCAACACATTCCTGAATAGTTTGATCTTCCAAGTATAATATTTTGATGATTGTTTCAAGTATAATATTTAATCCCCATACCCAGAATTTAAATTGAAATATTACATATAGAACTTATTAAGTAAGAAGTCTGTGAAGGGTATCTAAATTATTTGTCCCAACGAGGACAATGAGCAAGCAGTTTGTCTAGTCAATTTGAAATCTTAACAGCAGAAATTTAATGACGTCTTCAGTAGTTCTTAGGTGTCCCTCCTTATTAGCTTGTCTCATAAAATTTTTCTTTTTATTCGCAAATATAAAAAATGTTCAGGGGGGGGGGGCTCTTCCTACAAATGACATGCATAATAAATTTATTAATCCAGGATTGGGAAACAATTTAACAGCATTACCAAATAAGGAGAACTGTTGAGTCTTCAAAAAAGCATTAGATTAGTATATTCTATACATAATGTGACACTGTTTGTATATTGCACTTACACAATAAAATAATTGATGAATAAGTTTACTTGAGACAATGCCACTCACCTGTGACAATCTCTTTTTTGGAGATGTTTTTAATGTTTGTATGTATTCCTGTATACATGTACATGTAGTCTAAATCTCAAAATTGATTGCAGAAAAAATGTAAAATATAACATGCATAGCAAATTATATATGCCTTTATATAATTTAGGGAAAAATTCATATTAAAAAGGGTATATTATTTGTAAGTAGTTTTATCCATGGATAGAGATATAGTTTAACCATGGATAGAGATAATTACTATGACAAATGCTGACAACACAATGTTTCTGTAATTGTGAAGATAATTAAAATACATGTATTTGTAAAAAATTTCTTGAAAAGTTGACAATCCGAGTGAAATTGAAGAAACCATAATTTTTTCCATTGCATTTTTAATGTTTTTATTTTGCTTTATTTATTTGATGCCTTATTAGTATTATCCAGACCTTTTGGTCATGGTTTTGTGACATTATTGAAAATAAAATGCTTTATTTTATAAAATATATACTAAATATGAATGTATTAAATGATGATTTTACATAATTGTAGAAATGGAACACAATTTTAGCTAAATAAGCCAAGAATATAGTTTAAAACAGACAAGATAAATAACAAAAAATAGATAAAAAAAGAAAATTTATCAAATGGTGAGAAATTTCCATTTTCTATACAAAATTAAGAATATCGCGAACACGTCGAGAAATTTCTAGACAAAATTAAGAACATCGAGAATATGTCGATAAATTTCAGATATAATGCATAATGTTAAGAATGTCGAGAATTTTTTCAAGAATTTCTCATGCATATTTAGACTGTCGAGAATGTGTCGAGAAATTTTAAGACAAAATTAATACAATTAAGAATTTGTCGAGAAATTTCAGTCATACTGGAGAATGTTAAGAATGTCGAGAATTTTGACAAGAGTTTTTCATGCAAATTCAGACTGTCGAGAATGTGTCCAGAAATTTTAAGACAAAACTAACACAATTAAGAATTTGTCGAGAAAAATTAGGCACTAAATCAGACATTAAAGAATGTCGAGTAATTTTTCAGACAAATTCAGACGAAAATTGGTAAATTCAGACAATTTGACTTTTGTAGTGCTTATTTCCAAATAAGCATATAATAAGTCATTTTCAATGCAGCAGTTCTTTGGATGACTACGAGTTATTGGAATGTGTACTTATAAGTGCCCCATAAAACTATTGTCAAAAATCAACGCTTTTCTTGTCAACGTAATGCTAACGTGCACAATTTATAATCTCTTACAAATTTATAAATAAACAAGAAAGATTCAGTTGAAATCTAGTCTTTCATGAATATGTAAATACTACCATTATTAATTTTATTTACAATATTTATAAAAACATTGCAATAAGCTAATGAGCGAATTAATATTATTTTTTTTTTTTATTATTATTATTATCATTTTTTGGAATAGTCTATTTAAGGTTAAATAAACATTAAGGTTGCTTTGTTTCAAAACATAACTTTTTTTTCAGCTTCCCATACAATGATATAATTCTGATGTTATTGGCTGGGCAAAATTAATAATGTTACTAGGTGTTTATGTTTTTGATTTTTTTACATTTATATATTGTATATATGCCATTTTTCCATATTGCATATTTTTACCATTTTAATTTGGTTACACTTGGACTTGTAGTTTTTTGCTGTTGCACAGAATATTTTTTTTATATATTTCATATAGCCTAGATAACATTTTGTTGTTAGGGAAGGTGGTTCGTTCGTTCGTTTGTTTGTTTGTTTGTATGTAGTTTAATTCCACTTTCAGCAGTATTTTAGGTATATTGTGGTGGTCAAGTTAAGTGTTGAAGTAAGCCGGAGTACCCGGAGAGAACCACCTACCTTGGACAGATAACCAGATGGGTGGTGCTGCCAAAGATGTAGAAAAGGGCAATTACGAATTTCGATTCTACATACAGCAATTCAAATCAATCGACAAATCATATCTTGAAACCTTATAGTCCATCTTAAACAAAATGATATACATACATGTATATCAATAATGGAAGATGGTAAGAAAATATGCAAAGATATTTTCCGCAACCAATAAACGGTTTAGGACAGAGATACATAATTGCAAACCATTTATTATTGATTTCTATATACAATTGTTTATTTGAAAAATAAGGTCCAATCTACCTTAAACAAGTTATAACTGTATTCTCAGAGCGAAACATAAAAGTCTCCAAAACAAACTCCCATATCGGATTTCTGGGAATATTGAGATTCCCTTTCAAACAAAATTTAGCCAAGGTTTCTCTCATTTATTATTTTATACATGTTGCTGAAATCACGGTATAACTTGCAGCAAAAAGCAAGTTTTTTCTCAAAATTTTAATATGTTTGTATGAAACGGCAACTATTCTGAAATTTCAAATGCTTTAGAATTGATGTTGTATGCCTCACAAACTTCTTATGCGTTTAATGAAGATTGGAATAATAGTCTTGAGAAATTGTAAAAACAGTAGTCTTGAGAAATTGTAAAAACATGAATATGTACCATCTTAATGTTTGATTTAAACGTATTTTATTTGCTCTAAAACATAAAGCAAAACGAATAAGACACAAGTTAATCAAACTTAGATCTTCTTCTCCTTAATTACAATATAATACAACAGTATGCATGCATGAGAGTTCAATAACAGATTAAAGAAAGGTATTTTTAGAGCAATAACAAGAGGATAAGAAAAGAGGTAAAAAATAAAGGAAAGACACAGAATTTGCGTCTGATTGTGAGTGTGTGGGTGTGTGTGGATCGTACATGTAAATAAACTCGACTTATAATCATACTACAAGAAATCTTTGGGATTTTTTTTATATATTCAAATACTACCTTAAATACTTCTTCATTTTCGTGGTTTGAAAGAGTTGAACTACCACTAATTAAGAGCAAAATATTCCGATCAAGACAATAGGCAACCAGGCTAATTTATTTACTAAGACGTCACGTTGATCTTAATATAATGGACATTCAAAGAAAAAATGTTTGTAGTAACAACCTTCTCTCTTTTTTTTTGTTTTGTTTTTGTGTGTTTTTTTTTGTGGTATAACTAAAATATTACTAAGGTACTTGCGAGCATGATTGATTCAATTCACTTTACGTGCTGTATACCCTAGGAGACAGATTTATAAAGCTTTGCATGTTTCTGAATCCTAGTTGTATATTATTGTACTTTTCATGTACTGTATATGTCTTAGTTCAATAAATATGTTTAAACCAAGATCAAACAGGACTTTTGAATATATTTTAATGAATTTAATTATTTTAAAAGAATTCAAAAGACGAGCAATGCACAGTAAATAACTGTTCCCAACTCCAGGTGTACAAATATGTAAACAAGTGGTTTTGAAATCCATTTCCATTGCAATAGATACTGTAGTAAAGACGTACATAAAAAATAAATAATCAAAAAATAATTTGAATTGTCCTGTTGAATAACGAATAGACTATTGGCTAACTATATCCCATAAGTGTAGAAAGGATGTTTGATGCAAATATTACCAAATTGATTGTCAAAAATCAATATTTTTCGTATTGACATGATGCCAACGTACTTTAATCAAGTATGAAAGTACCTTAATTTGATCATTCTTTTATAGGTAAATAGACAAACATTAGAAAAAATCCACTGAAATGTTCCAAGAATATGTAAATAGTCATATAAAGAATTTTATATCTACTTATCAATAGCAAGTCAATAAGATATTCTCTAAAATAGAATAAAACAATTTGAAAAATTAGCAGCTAATTAGTAAATTATTTCCAGGAGAATCTATATATATAGCTTACTTTGTTCTAAGAACACAGGCAGATTTATTCAGTTTTACATTACACTTATAATCAGTAAATATTAACTAGGAGAACTAGCTTATAGTACTAGCAATATAATTAGTATACTGATATTTTCCTGGTGCGTAAAGCAAATTCCTGACTGTGTGATTTGAAAAGAAAATCACAGCTTTGAAAAAGGTAGGTTATCATAGAGTTCCAGAAATTAAACTGAGCTCCATACGTTTGTAAATTTTTCATAAGATGTTAAGATATTAACCAAGAAAAGGGATTCCAAACCCGAGACACTCTTCCTCAATTAACATAGAAAGTGAGGGAGATGTTTACCTGCATTAAAGTTATTTGTTTAAAGATAAAATTATACCAAGGTTACCAACAGAATAGATTTTTATAAAGATAATTATATTGAGTCACCTCATAAACTGTATGTGAATAGGATCAAGTCAAAGTTGAAGTATCTTGGTAAAACATATGTGTTTGTACCTGTTGACAAGGCTTACAACGGCGTTGCTATCGTGTGAAAGAAATACCATATCGACGTCCAACAAAACGAACTGGACAAGACAAACACTTTCAGACGTAACCAAACAGCATTATAAGGGTTACAGGAATGCTTAAAATTTCACCTTGATAACACCTTGCCTGCTATGTAATGGGTTCCTACGCTTCACAAAAAATCCCTTCAAGTATCGTTTTATTTCGGCCTCCAGTAAGTGTTCTACAACTAATTTATCCATTCATTAGGCCCAAATTTTCGGAGTTAACTCCTTTTACGAGGGTGAAAAAAGAAGAACAGGACATCACCCAGAGACACGTCTCACTTCTGTTGTCTTCAACTAAAACCCTCTAATAAGAACATCAAAGACATGAACGTATTTTAATTTTCAATGATAACAGCAGGTATATTTATGATATCCTTACTATTGACAATCCCCAGTTTTTAGACTATGTAGACATCATTTACCCACAAAATCTGAAATTCAATAAAACTAATAATGACTCAAAATACTGCCCTTTTCTGGATTTAACTATCACTATTGACTCCGGTAAAATTAAAACAAAAATATATGATAAAAGGGATGATTTTGATTTCACTTTTAGTAATTTTCTTTTCTTTGATGGCGACATTCCTGTAGCTCTAACCTACGTGGTATATATTTCTCAACTAGTACGATTCGCATGAGTTTGTTCTACTCTTGACGATTATAATGAACGTAACCTTACTATCACAGCCAAGCTTTTACAACAGGGTTACAAATTTAATAAGTTGTTGAATACATTACAGAAGTTTTATAATAGATATGAACATTTGATATCTACATATGGCGGTACTCACAAAGATCTTATTACTATGTGCATTTCTAATCCTCGTTTTTACGGAAATGTTGTTGAAATGACAGAAAGTGATTAAAGATGCAGAAAAGCTGAGACGTAACTGACATTCTTTACTGAATAGGAATATCGACAAGATACTCTGCTTGCATCCGTAAAATTAGCCTTGAGATCTCGTGACCTGAAAATTTTACACACATGCTGGCCTCTAACTGATACTGCCGATGTCTACTGAAATATATGATGATTCTTGACCAAGCCCTTTGGGAAGTTTTGAGTTTGATTTCTCTTCTGAAGCGAGACAGTGTTTTACAAGCACACTAGGCTCCTTGAGCCGACCTGCAGTTTATTGGCAAGCATCTCTTGACCCATCTTTCAAAATTACGTATTGCCATTTCCTCTCCTTTCAAGATTGTGGTAATGGAGTTAGTAGTCTACCTTATTGGGTTTTATTCGTATTTTTAATTTACAGGGAAATGGGACAGATAAAGGAGTGGTTTGGGTACAAATAAACCGGTTTAACCCTACCGCTGGCTTTTGCTAGTGCCTGTACCAAGTCCGACTGTCCCGAGCCACTATCATTGTTTACGTTTGTCTTTTGTCTTATTTGTGTTCCCTGGCAGATTGTTGCATGTGATTGTAATTTTCAGCCATTGTAGATGTTTCCTGTTATCTACTGTTTTACATGTGTCTCTACATTCATAATAAAATGGTGAAGCATTTCCAAGAAGATGGATAATGTTTTGTTCAAAGAACAATCGCTATTTTTGTATAAGCACAGGAATATTGTATAAGCACCAGAATTTTAGAATTCCCCCTTTCCCCGTTCTTGCTTCGGTATTCGTTTGCCGATGTATCATAGCCACTGTAACTGTTGTTTGTACCCCGACATTTCTCACAATTGGATAAAAAAGGTCATTCAATCCTCGGACGATCATCTTACAACTTCAGCCAATTTTTGTAGTTTGAAAACGTTGCCTCGCCAGTCCTACTAATTCGTCTGTTTTCCAAGTGAATTTAAAAGTCAGGCAGCGAAGTCGCATTTATATTCAAATGCCCTTGAATTGCAAGGTTTTAATTTTGGCGCGTCATGAAACCGGCTGAACCTACTTTTGAATGCCTGTACCAAGTCGGTTCTTAACAATGCTGTGTGGTAATTTTTTTTTCACCCATTCAAATGGGACTCTGGGAGAAGCACTCTTGGAAGAGATGGCCAAAAGGTCCTGTTTTATACTGAAGTGCGCAATAGGGAGCTAATACTGAAATACTGCATACAATTATTCCTTGAGAACTATGAACTTGAAGTTGCAAATCAGAAAGTTTTTTTGACAGCTTCGTTATTAAGGTGGTATATCGAAACAAATATTTTTTCATTGAACTGCATGACACTTTTGACAAGAATGTAAAGAAACAGTCTACACTTTTATTTTAATCACACAGTTGCTTATGTTAAAAATCGAATTATTACCACTTTTTACAAAGGTAAATTTTTACACCTCTCTGGTTCTTGTACAACGTTTGGTTCTTAACAATGTGGACCGGTTTTATCTTCTTTTATTATATTTTAGCCGTTATTTTTAAATTATACCCGTGGTGTCCTTTTGCAATACTTATTATGTTTATACATGTTAATTTAGGCCATTAATTTTTATATTACATAGTATTACATAAAGCTCGCTTTGTGTTGAAGGGGAAGGTGGTGTTGCCATATATGTCAAAACTATCGGAATCTGAATATAATAATCCAAATTATCGACAAATCATAATTTGAAAGCTGATACAGAATGAAACTTTATAATAGATATTAATAATACAAGATCTTTTTTTCAGAATGGAAATATGCAAGGATATTTTCATTCAATCAATAAATACTGGTGTAAGAGAAGGGAAAGAATTATTGTAAACATGTATTGTTGGTGTCTGTATAAAGTTTGTAAATTTATATATTGTAAAGTTAATTTTCTATAGTTACGCCTGACATGATCTTGTTTGGCCATTTTGATCTTATCACGATCTTGACAGACTTAACACAATTTTGTTAAGACAGTGTAAGATATTCTGTCGTATTTCAAAATAACTGCTTTCAAGGACGATCAAGACCTGTCCAGTTTACCAAGATCAAACAAGATAACTGCGTTCAAGAGCGATCAAGATGTGTTAAGTTTGTCCCGATCAATTAAGATCAAACCGAAATTTTGTTTGATCTTAACAAACTTAACTCGTCTTGATCGTTCCCGCAGGCAGTTCACAAGTAGATCTTATTTGATATTTAACTATGATCGTCCTTGAAATCAACTATCTCGAAAATCAACTTAAGGTATCTTATCTTATAACTTGTGTTATTTATTACCACTATGCCGATACCGCTGCTATGTAAGTCCCCGATGGTATTCCCAAACAGAGAAGTCAGTATTGTGGTGCTGGCCCGAAATCTGATTTTATGTAAAATTAACAATTTCTAAATTTTGAAAAATTTTATTTAAAACTTCGGATTTCTTATCTACCTCGTGAATAACTCTGTCCTTAATTTATTTTGGCTTTTCTGTTAAGATAACTTGTTCTCTTTCAGCTTTTACACGTATTTCGGTTTACGGACTCCAAAATGTTTTGATTTGATCTGCACTGAAAGACATAGACTGTCGAAATGCACATAAAATTATGCAGAAACTATATTAACAGAAAAGAAAAAATCAGTATTGTGTTATTTTGTCCACTTACCGTTACAACGTTTGTTGTTGATACGATTGTGACAGTTTTTGTCCGTATGGTTTTCTGTATATTGTTTTGAATCATATTTTAAATAAAAATAGTTAATGTAACTATAAAATTCTATAAATCTGTAAACCTCGCCTTTGTACTGATTTTCTTATAATTCGAAACGGTACACTAAAAAAAGACAAAATAAAAAAGATGTTTTTCATCAGGTCATTGGAATCCCCATGGGTACTTATTGTGCACCTCTTATTACAGATCTTTTTCTGTTCTATTACGACCGTAACTTCATGAAAAACTACAAAATGGAACTTTAAAAATTGTGATAAACTTATTTCTATTTTCAATGATAATAGCAGGTACATTGATGATATCCTTACTATTGACAATCCCCAGTTTTTAGATTATGTCGATCATTTACCCACAGCAACTGAAACTAAATAGAGGAAACAATGATTCTAAATACTGCCCTTTTCTGGATCTAAGTATCATCATTGAAAAACTAAAATTTATGATGAAAGGGATGATTTTGATTTCACTATTACTAATTTCCCCTTTCATGACGGTTACGTTCTCCTAGCTCCAACCTACGGGGTGTATATATCTCAACTTGTATGATTCCCTCGCGTTTGTTCTATCCTTCACTATTTTAATGAGCGTAACCTTACTCTCACTTCCAAACGTTTTCAAAAAGGTTACAGATTTCATAAATTATAAATTTTACACACGGTATGAGCATTTTATATCTACATATGACGTGACTCGCAAACATCTAATTACAAAGGGCATTTCTCATCCCCGATTTAATGCAAATGTTGTTAAGAAATGTCACAAACTGATAAAACATCCAGAAAGACTGGGACGTAACTAACATTCTTTGCATACTAGTGGATATCGACAGGATATTCTAAACAAATCCGATAAATTGGCTTTGGATTCCAGTGACCTGAAAATTTTACACATAATACTGGCCTCTCACTGATACTGTCGATGTCATCTGAAATACATGACGACTCTTTCGGGGAGTTTTGAGGTTGATTTTTCTTCCGTAGTGTGCCAGTGTTTTAACAGCACAGCAGACTAGGTTCCTTGTGCTGGCCGTCAGTTAAGCGGCAAGCACCCTTTGACCGATCTTTCTAAATTACGTTTTATCATATGCTTTTCTTTTCCAAGATAGTGGTAATAGGGTTATTAGTCTACCTGTATTGGATTTTATTCGTATGTGTATTATACTATAGAGAAACGTGTTATGGAAAGGGAGGTTCGAGTACCCATTTACCGGTTTAACCCTACCACTGGCTTTTTCTAGTGCCGGTGTAAGGTTGAATTTTGATCCCGTTGAAAATTGACCTATTGCGTCTAATTATAACCAAATTTAGACACAATTGTCCTTAGATGGTCCCTTCCAAAAAGGTATCCGGCAGGTTCGTACCTCATCCAAGATGGCTGCCATCGGGGAACATAGTTTTACATTGAACACTATGGAGAAGACATTTAAAGATCTTCTTTTAAGAAACTACTGGTACAATTAGAACCAAACTTAGTCAAAATGGTCCTTAGATGGCCGCAACCAGGAAACATCCTATAATTAAATGTTTAAAATACATTCAAGCCTGGAATCACATGTTGGTATGATTTAATAACAAAAAAAAGTTGCTAAAGTTTTATTGTTCAAACAGAAATGTCATTTTCAATACTGAAACTTGTACTTTACCTTAAATGATTCTAATTATATACATCAAAACACTTTTCTGGGTTGTCTTTAATTTAAAAATAACATATAATGAAAACAATAATTTAAAAAAATGCAGATACTTAAAGTAAGAGAGATAATAAACTTAATGTAAACATCTACCTATTTTATTAACCATTTCAGCAATATGTATAAAATAAATTATAAGGGGAATCTTGCCATTTCTTTTTTAGTAGGGGAATCATAATTTTTTAATTACAGCAATATGTATTACCTAGATTATAAGTTGAACTACTGCCCAAATCTTTTTTGAATAGTATTTTCATATGCCTTGTGATGGATAGTGAAGCTTTTACGTTGCCATGAAAACCAAACTGAAATTTTAAAGAAAAAGCAGTATTCTGCTAAATTTTATGTTTTTTTTTCTGCAATACGTAAACACTATTAAATAAGGAGAAATGCTGCCCAAATAATTTTTGACAGGAGCCTTGTAATGTTTTAATTTGAGCAGTATTTATTACGTAAATTATCAGGGAACCCTTGCCCAAATTATTTTTGAAAGATGGTGTGAAATCCGTCCATATAGATAACACATTCAAAGATTTCTTATTAGAATACAGTCGTACTTTGATGATACCTTCTAAGAGGTCCAGACCGCAGCAAATATGGCTGCCAGCAGTAACATAATTTAACAATTGACCATATAGAAAACACATTTAAAGATCTTCTAGTAGACAAATTATAACCCAACTTGGTCACGATGGTCTTAAGTTGGTCCCTACAAGCAAGTTATTCAGCAGATTCGTTCTTCATTTAAGATGGTTCCCAGCGGGAACATGGTTTACATTGGATTCAAGAAAAAGAATTAGGTCTCTGAAACCACTGATCAAATTAAAACTAAACTTGATCACAAAAGTCCTTGGGTGGAAGAAAAACATATCCTGCAAATTTGCTTAGCATATCAATTATATTTTTGAAGGACTTATTCAGATTAACAAACTGAATAAAACAACGGCAGTAAAATACCGAAGGAACAAAGGAGGGAAATGCACAAAAATCGAAGTGCAAAGACATGGCCAAAACGAGAACACAGAAAACAATGGCGCCAGACACAAACAATGACGTTAGACAGACACAAAGCACAGAAATAGAAATCACAACATTCAAAACAAAGGCACTCACAGTGTGAACTCCAGTGAAACTGAGAGTGACATCAGGTGCTCCGGAAGGGTAAGCATGTCTTGCTCTGTTAACAGCACCCGTCTAACTGCAAGTGAGGAAAATATGTTTTTGAAGGATCTGTTAGGTAGCTGATTGGTTAACGTCATTTCTAACCCTAAGACATAACCAATAAAAATCCACGGTACGTGTTACTTCTCTAACCCTCATACAGCACCCTGGTTAACTTTTGAAATATTTTTGAAATAACCTTAGTATTCAAACATTAACAAGGACAAGTCGGTTCCACAAACATCACTAACGAAGACAAAACTAAAATGATACACAAGACAACACAAAAAACAAACAAATAAACAAATGAAGTATGTTGGCCTGGCGAACCTCTAAAATCTGTAAAAACAAAATGTTATAAATGCTATGTGCATAACCTGATTTGATAAACAACATTTACTGAAAGATTAGTTGGAATCTGACTTATAGTTATAATGGGTTTGTGAATTAACAAATCAGACTAACAAATGAGCTATTCCCTGAACCTCAAAAATCTGTAAAGCCAAAATTTTAAGTATCAGATGCATAACTGCACAAAGTAAACGACATATCCTGAGCGTGTGATTATAATAAGACCAGCAGTTTTGAAGGAGTTGCAGATTAAAAAAAAATAAAAAACAAAAAACAAAAAAAAAACAAAAAAAAAAAACAAAAAAACTAGAGGCTCAGAAACTGGGCCTGTATCGCTCACCTGACAAACTGCTTCTATGCCATGCATGACCAAAAAAGATGTATTTTACCAATGAGGTCTAATGTTAAGCTATGTTCTCCATTGGCACAAGTGTTTTTAGTCTGATCCTATTGAAATGAGTTATCTTTGCAAAGGACCTTCAATACACCATTCCATCACAGTTTAGTTAAATTTGCTTAAATAGTTTCAGAGAAGATAATGAAAAGTATAGTTTTCACATACCGCCCTACGATGTTCAACTATGTTCTGCACTGGAGGCCATGTTTTTTGTTGGATCGAAATGAAATGAGCAAATTTTGTAAAGTACCTTCCGTACATCATTCCTGTAAATTTGGTTGAATTTGCTTCAGCAGTTTCAGAGGAGAAGATTAAAATGTGACTTTTCCCATAGGGTCCTAGGTTAAACCTAAGTTCCGCACTGGCGGCCATGTTTTTTGTCAGATTGAAATAAAATTTGCATTCTTTGTAAAGGACCTCTGGTACATCATTCCTGTAAAGGTTTAGTTGAATTTGCTTCAGTCCTTTCATAGGAGAACATGAAAATGTGATTTTCCAATAGGGTCCAATGTTAAACCATGTTCCGTGCTGGCGGCCATGTTTTTTGTCAGATCAGAAGGAAATGAGCAATCTTTATTAAGGACCTTGAGTACATCATTCCTGTAAAGTTTGGTTGAATTTGCTTCAGTGGTTTCAGAGCAGAAGATGAAAATGTGATTTTTCCCATAGGGTCCAATTTAAAACCTAAGTTCTGCCTTGGCTGCCATGTTTTTCGTCAGATCAGAAGGAAATCAGCAATCTTTGTTCAGGACTTTAAGTACATCATTCCTGTAAAGTTTTGTTGAATTTGCTTCAGCCGTTTCAGATCAGAAGATGAAAATGTGATTTTTTCCATAGGGTCCAATATTAAACCTAAGTTCCGCGCTGGCGGCCATGTTTTTTGTCGGATCGGAACAAAATCAGCAATCACTGTAACAACGGCAGTAGAATACCGAAGGAACAAGGGAAGCGATGACTACAAAAATCGAAGTCCAAAGACATGGCAGAAACGGTAACAGATAAAAACAAAGACAAAACAAGGACGTGAGACAGCTACAATGCACGGAAATAAAAAGATAACATTAAGAACTAAGGACCTTCCATACATCATTCCTGTAAAGTTTGGTTGAATTTTCTTCAGCTGTTTCAGAGCAGAAGATGAAAATGTGATTTTCCCATAGGGTCCAATGTTAAACCATGTTCCGTGCTGGCGGCCATGTTTTTTGTCGGATCAGAACGAAATGAGCAATCATTGTAAATGACCTTAAGTACATCATTCCTGTAAAGTTTAGTTGATTTTGCTTCAGTGAATACAGAGCAGAAGATGAAAATGTGATTTTTCCCATAGGGTCCAATGTTAAACCTAAGTTCCGCGCTGGCGGCCATGTTTTTGTCGGATCGGAACGAAATGAGCAATCTTTGTAAAGGACCTTCCATACATCATTCCTGTAAAGTTTGGTTGAATTTGCTTCAGTAGTTTCAGAGGAGAAGACGAAAATGTAAAAAGTTTAACGGACGGACGACGGACGGACGGACGACGGACGCCAAGTGATGGCAATAGCTCACACAACGACAGACGATGGAGGGCGACCAGGACGACTACGTGAGACGAGGGATATAGGAATCCCTGTGTGTCGACTATGCTAACAGCAGGCGACACAAAACAAAGAAGCTCTAGAGAGCCTGCATTGTTCACCTGGGCCATGCCCGATAAAATCAGTCAATACAACCTGTATGTTAAAGAGTCTCATTTTCAGATATATTAAGAAACATTTATGTTGAAGAAGCCAATGTTAAATTAATTTCCCACTGGTCGCCATCTTGAATAATGAGCGAGGAAGTTGTAAAGTTCAATGGTTTTAGAGGAGATTATTTTTGAAAGCGATACAATATTAAGTTTTATTCCCAAATGGTTTCCATCTTGGACAATTGTGCAGACCCGCAGGACACCTGGTTTGAAGGGAGCCATCTATGGTACATTGTGAATAAGTTTTGTTCTAACTAGTTGCTTGCGTTGAAAAGATCTTTGAATGTGCTTTCCAAAGATTCAATGTTAAACAATGGCGGCCATTTTGGATGACAATATTGAAGTCAGATCTGGAATTCATAAGAATATTTCATGCAAAGTGTTGTTCAAAACCATTCAGTTGTTCTCAAGAAAACGTTCTTTAAAGGGAAAGATGGACGGAGGACAGACGGTAGCAAGGTAAGCTTTAAAAAAAGATGTAACCATGCTGTTTGTTGTAATAACTAAATACCGGATTTACTATGAATTTTTTTCTGAATATGCACATTTTTACAACTTATAGGAAAAAGAAGGGAAACAGGGAGGGAATGTGTCAAAGAGACAACGACCCAAAGGGGAGTAATAACAACTCATGTCTTTTCAGTGCAGATACAATTTAAACATTTGGAAGACAATTACCTCAAAGATGTTCAAAAACTGACAGAGGACGATTAAACTATATGATCTAAATGTAAAGCCAAATCAGCTAAGTAAATGACACAAACTTTTCACGGTTTACTTTACAAGAGGCCCACAAGAGCCTGTATCGCTCACCTGGGCCATTGCTGAGACAGTCCAGAGTTTGAGCTACATGTATGTTCACTGCTAGAAGCAACCTTGGATTGGAATTTAAAATTTAGCAGAATGATTTTTTTTTTAATTTCAGTTTTCTTGTTTGGTGTCAATGGCAACTGAAAGCACCATCATCCAGTATGACCCATAACAGACCCCATTCAAAAAAAAATTGGACAGGGGTTTCCCCAAATCATCTATATAATACATATTGCTGAAATAAAATACATTTTGAGCCCCCTTAAAAAATTGGGCAGAGGTTGCCCTCATAATCTAGTTTATACATATTGATTGCTGAAACTGTAAATAAAATATGTAGCAGTATACTTTTTTCTAAAATTTCTTTTTCCTTGTCTGGTTTCCATGGCAACTAAGAGCTCCGCCTTCTATTACGACCTAAACCAGACCACAGATAAAAAATGTTTGGGCAGAGGTTCCCCTTATATTCAAAGTAATATATATTGCTGAAATCAAAGCATTCAAAGACCCCTTAAAACAGAAAAGTGGTAAAGATTCTCCTCATAAACTGCTGTAATTATACCATGTTTCAAAAGAAAATTAAGTTTATAACCTCCCTTAGTTTAATTATCACTATTATTATACCTATCTTTAAATTATAGACACTCCCTAAAAGTGTGTTAATGTTCTAGTAATAAAAAGAATATTTCTGTATGAACAATAAAATTTTTGCAACTATTTTTTATTAAATTATTTCAGGCTTGAATGTGTTTCACATTTAACCATAGGTGTGGCCTACTGGCCGCCATCTTGCACTGTAAGGACATAAAGACTTTTATTGGACAGGACCATCTGACTACAATTGTGACAAAGTTTGGCTCTATAATTGCACTTGACTAGTAGTTTCTGAGCAGACCTTTGAATTTATTTTCCATAGTGTCCAATTAAAACTATATTCCCCGGGGGCGGCCATCTTGGATGAAGTATGGACCTGTCGGATACTTTTTTTGTAAGGGATCATCTAAGGACCATTGTTACTAAGGTTGGTTCTAATTGGAGTGGTATTCTCTGAGAAGACGATATTTAAATCTGTTTTCCCAAAGGGTCTGATGTTAAAACCATTTTTCCCGCTGGCGGCAATCTTGGATGAGGTAAGGACCTGTCGGATACCTTTGTTAAAAGGGGCCATCTAAGGACCATTGTAACTAAGTTTGGTTCTTATTGGACTGGTAGTTCCTGAGAAGATCTTTGAATGTGTTTTCCCATAGGGTCTAACGTTAAAACTGTGTTCCCCGTAGGTGGCCTTCTTGGACGAGGTACGGGCCTGTCGGATATCTTTTTGGAAGGACCCATCAAATGACCATTGTGACTAATTTTGGTTCTAATTGGACTAGCAGTTTCTGAGAAGATATTTGAATGTGTTTTCCCATAGGGACTAATGTTGAAACTGTATTCTCCGCTGGCGGCCATCTTGGATGCGGTACGGACATGTCGGATATCGTTTTTTTGGAAGGAACCATTAAAGGACCATTGTGACTTAGTTTGGTTCTAATTGGACCAGCAGTTTTTGAGAATAAGATCTTTGAATGTGTTTTCCTTAGGGTCCAATGTTATAACTATGTTCCCCGCTGGCGGCCATCTTGGATGAGGTACGGACATTTTTTGGAAGGGACCATCTAAGGACCATTGTGACTTAAGTTTGGTTCTAGTTGGACTAGTAGCTTCTGAGAAGAAGATCTTTGAATGTGTTTCCCATAGGGTCCAATGTTAAAACTATGTTTCCCGCTGGCGGCCATCTTGGATAAAGTACAGACCTGCCAGATACAATTTTTAAAGGGGACTATCCAAGGACTATTGTGACCAAATTTGGTTCCAATTGGCCCAGTGGTGATCTTTGGATGAAAAGTTTACGACGGTCGACAATGATGACAAAAGCCCACCATAGCCAGGTGAGCTAAAAACTGCTGTCACCATACATCTATATGAAAACTGACCCACTGGTTATTTTTCAACGTTGGATATTGACCTACATGTAGTATTGTTTAATATGGAAAATCTACCATGTATACCGATGGTTTTATTGAAAAATGCAATATCTTAATTTAGAAATATTTTGTTAAAAACTAAGGAGTATCTCCCTCTTGCATAGCTCTGTCCCTAACTGATTTTGGCTTCTCTATTTAGATCCTATTGGTAATTTGTTCTCTATCACCTTTTACACATTTTCGGCATATGGATTTCCAAATGTTTTGATTTGGACATAAGTTGTCGCAATGCGCATATGCAGAAGGTAAATTCACAGTAACTTCGGTATTTTGTTATTTGTTACTTAGTAGTGTTTTTCTTTGTTAAATTACACATTTTTGGAAAATTCTAAAAAATGTAAATTAAGGCCGCCATTTAATTAACAATGAAGGGAAATGGAGTAAATGCAAATGAGACAAAATCTCTACAAATACATGGTAAAACCAAGCAATGGAACAACGCTTGTATTGTTGTTCTTCATCTTGAAGTCACCATGAGGCCTTCATTCACATACCATGCATTATGTTGGTTTTAAGTTGCAGTTCATTACAATAAAAGTATGACGATTTGAAAGCTAAGCTTTGAAGTGGAAGATTGTAACTGTCACTCTCAGTTTTCAATTTTCCCGCTGACTCATCACACATTGTACACAGGGGAGGAAAGTTTTTCCATATCAATCTAAACTTTGTTTTTCAGAGAATTTACGAAATAATCAAAAAAAATAATGAAAATAACTTTTTATATACATTTGTATTATAATTAAAGCTTAAAAGTTGGTTTTTACACAAGGTGATAAGTGAAGAGGTGTCAAAATAATAGTTTCTTGTTATATTAGAAGAGAGCTAAAGTAACAGTATTTAAATATCTAGCACAGTCAAGGGTCCTAGAGTACCAGATTTTCATTGCCCTTGACTCAGACTGACTGGAGAAGAAAATAAATAGCTTTAGAATTGAAGACAAATTAGAGTAAGGAGTTTAAAACTGTGCATCACTCTTAACTGACAAAGAATACAATTCCTTGTAGGAATGCTGAAAAAATGACACCGGATGATCCCTCAGTTTTTGTAGGGGTTCACACTGTTAGTGCTCTAGTTTTGTGGCGTTCTTGTTCATTTTTGTGTGTTTGTTTTGTCTTTGTCATGCTGTCTCAAATCGTGTTAGAAATGAATTGCCGTGATTTTGGAATTCCCTGTTCATCATTTTTGCTTCGGTTTGCCGATGTTTTATTCAAAAATAAGATCGGTGGCCCCTAAATATTTTCATGCAAATTGAAGGCAAGTATAACAGCTAATGAGAGCCTGTAGTCGAAACAGTGACTTCTTTGATAGAGCCCGGTTGCTCACAAATAGGCTACTAAGACAAGGGTATGTTACCCAAAACTTGAAGTCATCCCTCCAGAAGTTTAATGGTCTACATCACCATCTTGTGGACCGTTTTGGGATATGGGACATCTGTTTCCCAGATGACAACATATCTTTCCCTTTAAAAACTAAATTGTACCGGATTTGACATGTTTAACACGGCGGATGTCTTATAAGAAGCAGGAGATGCTTACTCCAGCTGTACTCGCCCATGGTTTTTTATTTGGTCCGTGTTGTTCATCTTTGTGTGTGTGTGTGTGTGTGTGTGTGTGTGTGTGTGTGTCTTCATTGTTCTTTTCTGTGGCGTACTCATGTTGTGTGTCTTTTCTTTGTTCTTTCCGATGTTGCCATTGTCCTTGGATTATTCGTTATGTATTGACAGTTCGGTTCCCACTTACTTTACCACATAAAAAAATCTATCAGATGTAACTAAAATAAATTTAATCATTTGAAGTGTTGTTGTGTCATCAATGGTATTATAAATTCGCAAATTTCCCCTTATATTTCATACTAAAAATAGCTGATTTTCTCTTGACAGATCTCATGCTTATATGGAAGGTGACCCCAAATTTTTATTTTATCTTATTTTTCTTATAATCTAATAACAAAGTGTACGTTGTGAAAATATCAGGAAACAGCTTTTTGCCCCTTCCCCCTAGTACCACCTTAAATGTTAATAGAGAAATAAAAATAGAGGGACGTGATTTCACTCATCTAAAAACACACGTCACTCATATTTGCAATCATAATGCAATACAAATAAAATTTTGAGGCACAAAATTCCCACTCTTCAATAGATTATATCCGAGACTGGCCTCAAGATTTACCAGACAAGTTTTCAGCATAAAACTCCGAGTCATAGAATACGTTTCTGTATAATTTTATCATATTAAGGGCACTTTTAATTTTCCCTCCTTTCGTGGACGTTTCCATTGTAACGACCTGCAGTTTGAATTTCTAAGCCCCAACATATGATATAAACTTCATATACAACTTTTCTGTCAAATTCCATCCAATTTTGAGCATTTTAATTTTGCCTGCAATTTTCGATTTCATGGGAATAGCGGCCCTTTTTAAGATCTGAAGAATACCTGATAGCACCGAACTTGGGAATGGGATCTTCCTTCCTGTTAAGTCTTGATAAGATTGGGTAAATTGTCTCCGAAAATTTTGTCGTAGAATATCACAGCAAGAAGAAGAAGACGGAATATGGTAAATTCAACAATGAACAAGTAATAATTTTGACCTAAAAATAAGTTCCACACAACTTGTACAATCTTTCCGTAAAATTTCATCCAATTAGGAGCACTTTTAACTTTCTTGCCTTTTTCCATTTCCATGACAACGGCCGCCATTTTGAAACAAAATTACCAATTTTTTTTTATACAACTTGTACAATCTTTCTGTAAAATTTCATACAATTCGGAGCAGTTTTAATTTTCCCGCCTTTTTTCCGTTTCCATCCCCATGACAACGAACAGATGCACATCTTCACATGACCCTTTATCACTGGTAATGTGGCTGAGAACCGGAGGGCGGACAAACTTGAAAAAAGAAGAAAAAGAAAGAGAGAAGAAGAAGAAAAAAATAATAAGACACAGAGCAAAAACTTAGTCTCCACACTTCCGTTTGGGGACTTCGAAAGGTGAAATTATCAAGTGTCATAAACGTTTGGGAAAGATTTTTCTTCATATGGTATTTGGTCAGCTTACATTGAAAATGAAACAAAAATCAGCAATGAAACCAATAAATAAACCAAGTTAAGCTTTTTTAAAAAGCTTCCCGGTTTATAGCCATCAATACATTTATTGGGCATATATATATGTAACAAAGAATTAAATAATTGGAATAATTGTTTAATCTGGGATAAAATGTACTACACCTTGCTAAGCTCACCTCATTGTACTGTATTGTCTACATTGACAAATATATATATACAAACAATTAGTTTTACAAATCATACTAGCATCCCTCGGAGCAACGAATCCATACCCGTGTGTATGGATACATTTATAAATTGTAAAAGATGCTTTATATCAAAATATTAAATTTCAACCTGTTGCACGATATTTTATGAAATATTCAAACAATCTTTGGTTTAAAGCTGCGACAAAACAGTTTCATTAGTGTTCGGGCCGTAGATATATAATTATGCACATTTCCCATATCCGGAAGCCCTCAGGATAGATAATAATACCAGAGAAATTCTGCTGATCGGATCAGATTCCGACCTTTTTAAAATACAGTTTGACGGATTCCTAAATCTACCATGGCAACCGGGAATAAAGAAACGATTGCCTTTCCTTATACCAGTTGACTCAAATGTAGCTAGTTTGAGTATTTGTCGTCCCTTACTTGTCCACGGTTGTATTTCGCAAACTGATTACATTGAAGGCAATGACAATGTACAAATATATGAGGCAATCGGTTCATAGTTAAATTCAAGTTTTTCCAATGTCTACTCGAATGGTTTATATCGATGTGCAAATCAGCGTGATTACGGGGACGACGCACATCATTTAGCGCCAGTATTACGCGGGAACTTCTGACCAATGAGCAAGCTTTGTTTTCGTTTCTGCAGACATGCTTGCAGCAAACCATTCTAGTACCCGATTTCCATGGAAACCGGGAATAAAGCTAAAATATACTCTATCGTCATAAAGGTTTGTTTGCAAACGCAAAAGTCTTCCAAATGAGTTCCATATGGAAGTCCTAACCTGAATTTGAGATTGGCACATCCTGTACAAACTTTTCAGTTTTGTACGTATTTCTCATATGGCTTTTGGATCAATTTTCAACGTTGAAAAACGACCAAAAGATCAATTTTCAACGGAGTCAAAATTCAACCTTACACCGGTACCAAGTCCGGCTATCCCGAGTTCCTATCATTATTTTTTTTCTGGAGCTGTTCGCTTGTGAATGTATTTTTCGGCCATTGTAAGTGTTTGCTGTTATCCTGTTTTTATACGACCGCAAAAATTTTTGCGGTAGTATAATGGTATGGCGCGGTCGTTGGCGTCGTCGGCGTCGTCGGCGGCATCGTCGTTGTCATCGTTGTCTGTAGACACTTTTGTTTTCGGTCAATAACTTTAGTTTCAGTTGACCAATCCTTATGAAATTTTAACACTATTTTTCTTGGCACAAACGGAAGGCTTGGCTAGGTTTTGGTCATTGTGGCCCCACCCGTTTTGAAAAATGGGGCCAAAAAGGGTTAAATTTGATGTTTTAACATATTTGACTGTAGAATCTTTATTATTCATCGGATTTTGATGGGGTTTCTTTCAGTGTCTTCCTGAGGAAATTTCCAATCAGTATCATTCCAACGGATTTCATGTGGCATATACCGTTCACGAGATAAATGGGGCCCAAAGGGGGCCAATTTCAAAAAATTTTTTTTTTAATTTTTAGTCAGATTTTGATGCAGTTTGTTGCAGTGGATTCCTTATGAAAAATTAACATAGCACTGCACCATTAGATTTTTGATCACTTGTCCCTTTTCCAAGCTATAAGGGCCCAACGGGGCAAAAATTGAAAACATGCGGATTACCTAAAATTTTTATTTTTCATCCAATTTCAATGGGATTTTTTTCTTTAGATTCCTCTCATTGTAGGCTTAAAGTATTATTGACAGATTTGGTGTAGCTCTTACCGTTTCCGAGCTATTAGGGGTCATAAGGGCCAAAATTGCAATTTTTAGAAATATGTTAAATCTTTATTTTACATCAGATTTTGATGGGATTTTTTTTCTTTGCATTCCTCTTAATGTAAGCTTTCAGCAATATGTCAACAGATTTGATGTAGCTCTTACCGTTTCTGAGCTATAAGGGGTCAAAGAGGTCAAAATTGCAATCATTAGAAATATGTGAAGTCTTTATTTTTCATTAGATTTTGATGGGATTTTTATCTTTTGATTGTTCTCATTTTAAGCTTTCAGTGATATGGCAGTATATTTTGCATTGCTCTATGATTTCCAAGCTTTAATGGGTCAAAGGGGCCAAATTGCAATACTTCAAAATATGTGAAATCTTTATTTTTCATTGGATTTCAACCTGAGTTTTTTCTTTGGATTTCTCTTGATGGTAGTCAACAGAATTTCTTAGCTCTTACAATATCCTAGTAATAAGGGATTAAAAGAGCTATTTTTTATTTTCACTAGTTTGTGTCCAGTTAAATTCTGTGACAAGGTTCTTATTGTGTCCAGCAAATTACTGTGTCCCCATTAATTTTAGTTTACACTTGCTCAAATTTCGGTGGTCGACATGCTGCGGTCGTATCATGCTGCGCTCGGCTTAGCCCTTTATTGTACTTAGATAAATGGACTAATAATTTGGTTAAAATAACCAAAACGTAATGTTGGAAATTAGATTTAACTCTGAATTCTATGTTTGTAGTAGCTTAATAATTAATTAATCACCTTGACATGACACTGAGGTTCAATTAAAGGTTTCAGGCTACATGTACCCATTTCCCATTTAGATGTAAATATTGACGCAATTAAACGATATGTAACATTAAAGTATCCGCAGTGAAAAACTTTCCGGCTTTACAATTGTTACCTATGGTAATGTCTGAGGGCGGAATAAAATGCACTGATGATGACGAAATATTGTCTTAGATTTTAAAATAGAATATATAACAAGAAGGACACTTTTATACGGGACACCATTTTGGCTTACAGATACAGCACCATATTATCGAGATCAAGATAACATGATATGTATCAGAATTTTCATGAAACTACCTAGTATGTCAAGGTTGAATGACGGGTATAACACTGGCATTTACTCGTGATGTGCAACTTATAACAAGATAAGAGTCCGATTTGTACCCTCTAATATTTTTCAAAATACTAACTTAATAAAGATCTAAGTAGAAACAATTCTGAGAAATGGACTTCTATGTGAAACTTCGTTTTTGTTCTACAATTTTTGTGTGGCCCGTTGCAATGAAAATAATATCAAGATCACTTTCAATGACCAATTTGAAGGGAAATTATGCTACGAAGAAAAATAGGTGTGCAGTATGGTTCATTTTCTTATTGATAATATATTTGTCACATTTTGGGGTGCTATTTCTCAGCAGCAAGTTGGTATACCAATTGGTACAAATTATGCTCCTTTGCTCGCAGACTTACTTTTATACACCTACGAGCTCATAAAATTAAAGATGTTGGATCCTTCAATTTCACTTATAGATACATTGAAGATGTTCTTTCCATTAATAACGAATCTTTTGCTAAATGGATCCCATTAATATATCCCCCAAAATTTGAGATGAAGGAAACAAAAGAAACCGCTAGATTTTTTTTTTTTTTTTTGGTGTTACATCTCGACTTTGACATCTCTGCAATATTTACAACAAAAGGACGACTTAAATTTAAAAATTATCAATAAATCCCCAACATGAACAGCAATGATCCAACAACTGCTTACGGAATATATTTCACAGTTAATTTGTGACGCGAGAGCTAGCACCAATTATTCAAAATTTTCATTAGGCTAAGAATCTCCCTGACTACCGTATAAATCAAGCCTTCAATAAATTTCGTCTCATACTATCAAGAGAAAAATTATTTATTAGATATCAGTTCCTTGAGGAAAAATTTGAAGTTTCGGTCCGAACTGTGATTCACGATTCAATTTTTACTTAGTACTTGGATGAATATTTACTTCACTGTCAACGACCATTTAATAGCAATTGGTTTTGGGTTGCTACCGGACACAACCGCAAAGGATGGGGAGGTTTGGAGTACCAGATAACCAGTTAAACCCAAAATTTCTGTTGAAATGTCTGTACCAAGTCAAGACCATTGTAATTGACA
>MJUU01013964.1:54113-68534 GCA_002080025.1 Modiolus philippinarum | reverse complement strand
TTCCTTTTAAAAACTATTTATGTGCTATATCTTAATATTTGTTAGCAATGTTTAGTTTTTGAACAGAATACAATAATATTCAAATTATATAGGCCCCTAAACAGCCAATAAAGGTAAGAAATTCAATGCATGCATTTTCAACGTTCATATTCACTTAGGTGATTGATATACACCTTTCAAAATTGAGTAATCAATCTACTCACATGAGAGTAATACGATTACTAATTCCAATTACATAAACTAGTAAATCTATTACTTGTTTTAGCAGATATATGATTTTATTTTAGTAATCATTGAATTTACTTGTTTCATTCGTAATAAGTAATGGCAATACCTGATAAAAGTAAAAAATATACTAGGTTTGTGTAAAAGATACTCATTTTAGTAATACAATTACTCAACTTCATGGTGCAATAAGTAATTTCATTACATGTTTCTGTCACAATTAATACTAGATTTTGTATTTGAACTACTTATTTTCAAGTATTATTGTTACTGATTTTCATACTTACTTAAGTAACTGTTTTACTAAAAGAAATAAGTAAATTCTTTACTAAGTAATATGAATACTTAGTAATTCATTACTAAGTATTACTAGCCATGATTGGCAATTACTTAAGATTCTGACAACTTTAAATACTTAAATATTTACTGAATTTGAGTAATTGATTACTTTTAAACAATTGTAAGTAAAAACAATTTAGAGTGTAGATGGACAAGAATGATCTGCTTCCCGTGGTTCTCCCGTCAAAATTTTTAAGAGGGGATAAAGAAGGACTGAAAAAATAAGAGGGGGAGGTGCACGGGGGATTATTCCAGCCTATGGACTATCACTTCACTAATGAGAAGTCCGGTTTTTGTTAAAGTCATCTTGGTATTAAACTCTGGATACACTCAAAAATTTAAATTCTCATTTGAGAAATAGAATCATTGAAGCGATCTGTCAAATCATGGTGACTACCTCCTGAGAGAATAATTCGCACTGTTGACAAAATCGCTGTACAAACTGTAGGCATGACAATAGCGAATAAGATTTTAAATTTAGGTTATATGACAGAGGTGTGGGTAATTTGCTGACCAAAAAAAAAAAAAAAAAAAAAAAAAAACCGGAAAGTTCACATCTGAAAAGTCAAAATTACCAGTCTTGACATAATGTCATGAAGCGTTGTTTACCATACGTCCCTAGCTATCAGTTTATAAGGTTTAAGTCAGCAAGCTTGTTGCTGATAATGTATAAGTAGTCTCTTTACCTTAGAGTTAATATAGCATAAGATGAAGGTTATTCTAAATTTGAGGATTGTTCAATGAAAGAACATTATTTATATAACGGAACTCGAAATTCAATGATTATGCTATCTTACTCTCCTTTTGTCCGGACTAGCTGGACTTGTCTATACGTATAAAGAGGCAAATTGGCTAAACCTTGCGCATAATTGATCCCAATAAAGATCCACAATGTATGATACAATACTTCTCTAAATTCAACAAATATAATGACAATTAATAGTTTCAGCGTTGCAATGGTATTCTCCTCTGTATACTTGTTGTAAGAATTAGAGCGAGATATTTGATAAAATAGTCCAATTTTTCCCTATAAACAAATATCAATATCCTTTTTCACTCTTTTTTGTACAGACTTTAAACTTTCATGCAGAACAGTAGTACAAAAAGTAAAAATTAAAAATGAAATATTTTGACACTTTTGCAATGGTTAATTTTAGTTGAATATAGTTATTCTGACAAAGCGTTCAAATTTTGAAATTCAAATCTGAATTATTCTACTTATGGAATATACTAGTCGCTTTATATCTGTACGCCCTCTTTGACCGCAGATAGAAATGAAGTCAAGATCTTAGAAATATCTAAATACCAAAGTTACTTTCTGTATATGCGCATTTCGACAAATGACGTCTTTTCAGTGCAGATAAATCGAAATGTTTGGAAGACCATAAATTCAAATATATTTAAAAACTGAGAGAACAAATAACCAATATGACCTTAATGTAAAGCCAAAATCAGCTAAAGACAGAGGTTTCCATGAGGGAGATACTCTTTAGTTTCCAACAAAATTTACAAAACTTTAGATATTGAAAGGTTCCAAATCTAATCAGAAAGGGAGGGGTTTTGTTGTGTGATTTGACAAACCCAACAATACACCTCTGTTTGTAAGGATATATTTATGTAGTTTGGTTATCAAGTAGATACAAGGCAGGTTGCCTTTTCCATTAAAACATGGTAATATCAATAGAATACAAATAGAAAACATTACTGTTTAGTAATTGTTCAGGATTTCTTTCCTCTTATGGTAGAAAGTTTGTAAGTGAGGTTGCCAAATGAATTGATAATACCCATCTCCTTCATTTAGCAGTCAATGTAGTGCCTTTGGCAGATAAACGTGATGTTGCTTTGGACCGTGTAAGCTGGTACAATAACATAATTTTCATTGACAAAGGACAATTTCTTTACAAAATCGGGATCTTTGAATATGCTCTCTGAATTAGAACTCATGTTTGTCTTAGGTCGCATTATTTGAGCCAGAGTCAATAACTTTATAGACCTGATACAGTTTGAAAGAGTTTCAATTGTTTCCCTCCTAAAGTTGTTAGCCCATATTGCTTCGCATACTCCTCAACCGTCGCCACGAATTGAGGATTGATTTCAATTGTTAAGGTACATGTATACATAAATTCACAAAATAAGTCTAAGGATCAATTTTTACTTTTAACCTGGTGATTTAAAGTGTAATTCAGGTCCCATTGAAACTAAACTTAATCTTTTTGCGGATGACACACAACTATTAAACAAAAATGAAAACTCGGTTGAAAATTCTTTTAAAATACTGTGAAAGTACTATTGTTCGTGGGGTTCCAATTTTCGTGGATTTCGTGGTTCGCTTTTACCACGAAATTAAGTTCCCAACGAAATGCATTTTTACATAAGGTTTTAATGTATGGAATTTGAAACCACGAATTTAAGTACCAACGAAATAGTGATATTTATGAAAACCACGAAAATTGATGTCCACGAATAAAAGTACTTTCACAGTACTCAACATTTATGAACTAGCATCTGGGTCTAAAATCAATTATGAAAAACAAAAGGTTTATTTTTAGGTCGATTAAAAGGCAAAAAACCACGGTTTACGAGAATTAAATGGATAACATCAAATGTTAAAACATTAGGGGTTCATCATGGGTATGATATAAACGACGACATGATTTGGAAACCTAAGATTGACAAAATAAAAAGTTGCCTGCAGGTTTGGAAAACTAGAAATCTTACATATCAAGGAAAAATTTTGATTACCAAAAGTCTAGTACTTTCAATAATCGGGTATGAAATCGACATGCGAGGCATTCCTGAAAAATTTTTAAATGAAATAAATTGTCTTATTTGGGCCTTTATTTGGGACAATAAAATTGCTCAAATTGATAGAAATGTATGCTGTTTAAATGCTTCGGACGGAGGTAAGGGAATGACAAATATTTTGAATTTTGTAAAAAGCAGACAAATCAAGCTTATATATAAAATTATTCACGCCGAGGAAGAAGCGTGGAATGTATTGGGTAAAAAATGGTTGTCTAAATTTGATGATATCACTGGCCAACATTTTTTTGTGTGTCTTTGTTCGGATTTAAATTCAGTCGATATGAAATATTTACCAAAATTTTACAAAGATTCATTAAATGCATTCTCAGATTTTAGGTCGAAATATTCTCCAACCGCAAAAGAGGATGTTATGAATACACAGCTATTTTGTAACAAAAATATAAAGTTTAGGGGTAAATCCTTATTTTTAAGTCCTTTTGACAAAGTAATTTATTGACTATTCGGGATATATGGGATATAGATAGGCCAACGTTTAAGGATTGCAATAGTATATATAATAGTTTAACGGATAAAAGAAATTGTATATCAGAATATTCAAAAATTAAAAATGCAATTCCGATATCTTATATTCAAATACTTAACGGTACGAATGATGATCAAGTTGAAAATATTTTCAATATCTATCTTGATGGGCTGCAAATTTACACAGAGCAAGGATCGGTTATAAATTCGAAGAAACTAAAACCGAGGGATATTCAAAAAGTCATGAACCCGGCAGTGGTACCAAAATCACAAAGTAAATGGGAAACACACTACGATAGTGAATTTAATTGGTCTAATATATGGAAGTTAATTTAAAAATTAAAGGTTTAAAATAAAATTGCTGAATTTCAGTTCAAAACAACGGCAGTAGAATACCGAAGGAACAAGGGAAGCGATGACTACAAAAATCGAAGTCCAAAGACATGGCAAAAAAACAAAGACAAAACAAGGACGTTAGACAGCTACAATGCACGGAAATAAAAAGATAACATTAAGAACATTCAAGTCAATACACAATATTGTTTTTACTGAATTCAGACTAAACAAATATGGTCTTTCATCAAATCAAGGTAATTGTCATTTTTGCAAACATCACCTTGAAACTCAACCTCACAACCTTTTGAAGTCTACACAGATTACCAATCAGATAACAATAACTGAAACAAACATGTTATTTGGAGTATATGAAGGCCCACCAAAGGTTCAGATTTTGTCGACTATTATTCTGACAGTCGCCAAATGGGTAATTTGGAAATATAGAAATAAAATTAAACACGAAAATAAAATTTTTAATATAAATGAATTAAAAAAACTGGTTTCGTTGGGAAATTAAAGAAAATTTCAATCTTCGCTTACAGCTAAAGTCAAACCAAACACCCGATATTAACCAACAAATCAGAAATTTACTCGATTCTGTTGACAATTCTCACTAAATTATGCATGACATAATAATAAATAACGGAAATTTAGATTAATACTCACCAAACATGAATGATAATCCATAGGCACAAGTTTAAAATTTTGGGTATACTCGATAAACGCTCGTTTACTGCTGTGGTAAATATAATAAGGTGTGTTCGAATATATGTATATGTGTATTTTTTGTTTTCTATTGTAATCATACACAGTGGATTTTTTTTTCTCACCCAATTACCCGGTTGGGACAGAGACTGTAAAACGGGGACCATCAGTATGCTACCTGGGCTGCTGTTGGAAATGTAACAGGACATTTTTGAATAAAATGTATTTGTTTCTTGTTAAAAAAAAAAAAAAAAAGCAAAAAAGTGTAATTCACAAATATTTATCGAATATAAGATTATATTTGTTAACCTCTACCTATGTTGCAAGATAAAGATTTCAAACGGATATGAATGCATAATAATATTCAATACCTGTTTAATTTGATAAATGATCTTCATTCTTTCCCAAAAATGTTTTTCGATTTCAAGAAATTGTTCTATCTAAAACAGTTGAAGTCCAGCAACATCGTTCTAGGAAATATAATAATTTCTAACATCAGTTCTAAACAAGATAGGACAATTTATCAAAAAAATTAGAAATTATAGTCCTTTCACATATTGCGCGCATGGATTTTTTTTTATCTAGAATCAATATAATCATGACAAAACACTGCTGTAGTATTTTACTATGATTAGATCCTTATGTCTGTGAATGTTGTATCTCCTCAAGCATTTCTGTGACTTTTATTTGGGTTTCATCGTTATTTTTATTTGCGTTCGCGATCTGAAAACTATGTTACTCATATGACCCCAAAAAATTGCTTGCTGTTGTTATATTTGGGAGTCCGTTGATCATTGATTAATTGAGCATCATTCATTTTCGAATTGACCAAGTTTCAGGTTATCTCATAGTAAGATGATAATAAGTTTATGTCCNAACTACAAGCTCGACAGTAACGAATCAACTGTGAAATGTACACTCCATAGGCTGGAGAGGTAGGTATATTGCTGCTAAGAAAGGGAAAGTTCACAATGGGGAAATTAAAATCATCACGCTTGTCATATAGCTTAGATTTCAAACGTCCATCTTCGTCAATATACAATAAAAGATCTAAGTACGAAGCTGAAGTAGGTGTTTCAGTTGTTTCTTTAATTTCAAGCTCATTTGGATAGATCTGATGTAAATGTAGAAATTATAGTCCTTTCACATATTGCGCGCATTGGATTTTTTTTTTATCTAGAATCAATATAATCATGACAAAACACTGCTGTAGTATTTTGCTATGATTAGATCCTTATGTATGTGAATGTTGTATCTTCTCAAGCATTTCTGTGGCTTTTATTTGGTTTTAATCGTTACTTTTTATTTGCGTTCGCGATCTGAAAACTATGTTACTCATATGACCCCAAAAAATTATTTGCTGTTGTTATATTTGGGAGTCCGTTGATCATTGATTAATTGAGCATCATTCATTTTCAAATTGACCAAGTTTCAGGTTATCGCATAGTAAGATGATAATAAGTTTAGGGCTTTCATTTATTTTTTAAAAGAAGATAGGGCGCCATGGCTTTTATACATGCTTTAAGTTTGTTGACGATCCCGCATCCATAACACGATAAACATGGATGTAGCATTGCTCGACATCTAACAATGCTTTTAAACCGGTTCTTGGGGCTGTCTTAAACTTATTGTAGATCTGAGCAAAGCTCATTGTTGAAGGCCTCAAAACTTCAAAATGAAGTAAAACAATAAAAACGTTACCATGTATTTGTAGGGACTCTGTCGCATGTGCATTTACTCCATATCCCTTCATTGATTATTGTCTATAAATTGATTTTTTATTTGTTTTTACCAGGACCGGGACTCTTTTCCAGGGATAAAATATACGATATATTTTCAAGGTTCAAGAATATGGCGTAGTTGCCTTGTTATGGCTTTTTAAATCTTTGTTGAGTTAGAACGAATTACTAAGTCAAAAATCTGCAGTGTATTTTGCATCTATTTGCAATTCTCTGATATACTGTTAAAACGGCTTAAGATAAAAAGAAAAGCTATATCTCACAAAACATATTGCCTGTTGAAAATGAGTATAATAGTTACTGTTTCAAAATATATTTTATTTGGAAACTTGCAATATCTAAATTTAAAAAAATAAGGGGTTCTCTATCAGTTTTTACACGTATTTTTGTTTATGGACTTCCAAATAACTAAATACCGAAGTTACTGTGAATTTACTTTCTGTATATGCGCATTTCGACAACTTATGTCTCTTCATTGCAGATAAAATCTAAACGTTTGGAAGACCATAAACTCAAAGATGTTTAAAAACTGATAGAGAACAAATAACCAAAATGATTTAAATGTAAAGCCAAAATCAGCTAAGGACAGAGCTTTGCATGAGGGAGATACTCCTTACTTTTCAACAAAATTTACAAAAATTTAGATATTGTAAGGTTCCAAAAATAATCGGCTGCAGTCCACCAGCAGTGGCATCGACCCAGTGGTAACAAATAACTAAATACCGAAGTTACTTTGAATTTACTTTACTTTCTGCATATGCGCATTTCGACAACTTATGTCTCTTCAGTGCAGATAAAATGTTTTGATTATATCTGCACTGAAGAGACATAAACTGTCGAAATGCACATATGTAGAAACAAAATTCACAGTATTTAGTTATTTGAACTTTTTCAGGAATTCTTCATTAACAATCCTTAATGACTTTTGATATGAATTTGCTTTGCAATAGATTTATATCTGCACCCAGTTTGTCGTCTTATTGAAGACAACTGGGATAATCTGGGCTTGATTTACAAAACAATGGTCATTTTCTTTCTTTATTTTTCAAAGAAAACGGATGTTTATTCAGTTTTTGTCAGAGGTGTAAATATTCTGCTAAGAGTTTGCGATTAAATTCTCGGTAAAACCACAAAATGTACTTTACATATTATTATACAACAGGTCAACAAATTTGCTGATATGCACTTTGTATAAAATATAAATACCACGGGACGGAAAAGCTATAATTTATCCTTTTAAGTCGTGTTGTAATGCCTCAAGGTAAGATCTTGTTGTTTTATTAATTTTTCTTTTGTTCAAATTTTCGTTCATTTTATGAGTTAATTTAATCATACAGTGCATGTAAATGTAATATTTTCTTTTTTTTTACTTCTGCATGTATTCGAAAAGAATGATCTTGAACTTAGCAGCGGTCACAAAAAAAAAAAAAAAAAAAAAAAAAAAACATTTTTGTTTAAATTTTGAGTCTGCTGCATGCGAGTCAATGTTATTAACTCGGGAAAATTCGAAATAGATCCCAATTGGTCCATGAAATGAGCGAAAATAAATCTCACAAACGGTCAAAGCTAGCATTTTGAAACTTTTATCAGGACTGATGTTACCTTTCCCAAGTTGAAAGAGGGTAACAGAAATTTAATAAGCACTAGTGCATGTTACACTTGAAGAATTGTCTGCATCAATAGTTTTGAAATTTTTATCAGGACTGATGTTACCTTTCCCAAGTTGAAAGAGGGTAACAGAAATTTAATAAGCACTAGTGCATGTAACACTTGAAGAATTGTCTGCATCAATAGTTTTGAAATTTTTATTCTTGACTCGACGGAGAGGCTACACTCTCATATATACAATCTCAGGTTATTAAGAAACCAGTTCAAATCCCTACTCCTAAATCAAATTCATTTTCATTCTCCATTAAAAGACGAGATACATGGTTGTCCGTGGGGATTTTCTTAAACTGTTGAGGTCCTTTCACCTTAAACACATATATACATATATATATTTTTATTCATCATAAAAGGCCAGTTCCTTGGTCCGAACATGGGGTCTGTTCCACTCAATCATTGCAGACATTTCGATTTTAAGCTGAAGAAAGACAATAAAAGCGTCGTTGTATTGCTTGGTTTAACCACGTATTTGTAAAGACTATAGCTTATGTGCATCTACTCCATATTCTTTTATGTATAGTTCGTTGTAAATGATCTCCAAATCTGTTGAGATCCTCATCCCTAAATCATATACAACTGCATTCTTTATTTACAGATGATTATCACTTTAGCCTCCGAGTCGTGCCCCAAAATCTAATTTCAGATATTGTAAATTATCTCAAAAACTGTTTAGACCCCCATACCTTAAACAACAACATAACATACTTTTATCATTAAAATACGAGTTTCATTGTCGTTCCATCCATTTATTTCTGATGATGTAATTTATCCATATAGAATTTTATTCTTCATGTATAGGCGAATTTCACGATCTCTCATTGGGTCTGACACAAACATTTCATAAACTACACATGTATTTATGGTCTCAAGAAATGTTGAGATCCCAACCGTAAACCATATATACTATATGATCATTAAAAGACAAATCACTTGGCCATCCTGAGGGGTTTGTTCCCTTTCAATTCATATAATGTAAATTATCTAAAAATGTAAGACCCTTATTCTATAAATTTCTATTTATAAACTAAAGCCTGATATCTAAATGTTACACAATTTTATTTAAAACTAAGGAGTATCTCCTTCATGCATAGCTCTGTCCTTAGCTAAATTTTGGCTTTTCTATTTAAACCATTTTTGTTATTTGTTCTCTATCAGCTTTTACACATATTTTGCTTAACGGACTTCCAAATGTTTTGGTTTGATCTGCATTGATGAGACATAAGTTGTCGAAATACCCATTATAATGCGGAATATGAATTAACAGTAACGTTGGTATTTTGCTATCTATTACCACTGGGCCGACGCCTCTGCTAGTGGACCGTAAGTCCTCGAGGGTATTCACCAACCCAGTAGTCAGAACTTCGAAGCTGGCGAAAAAAACCGACATCATTGAAGCTTGCAGTATATAAATTTTACAAGATTTTGCTTAAAACTAAGGAATGTCTCCCTCATGCATAGCTCTGTCCTTAGCTGAACTTTGGCTTCCCAATTTAGATCCTTTTGGTTATTTGTTCTCTATCAGCTTTTACATTAATTTTGGCTAATGGACTTCCAAATGTTTTGGTTTTATCTGCACTGATTTGACATAAGTTGTCGAAATGCGCATATATGCAGAATAGACATTAATAGTAACTTCGGTATTTTGTTTTCTATACATTTTTAAAATTTTTGCATCACAACTAAGAGAGCAAGTTTGTCGAATTTCTGATAAATTTCTTGTTCCATGTTATGGATTAATCACATTCAGATAATTTTTTTACCATTTGAAGACGTTTGCAATTCGAAGATGTGGTTTCAATTTATGTGTTTTCTACTGTGCTGAGAATGGAAATATAATTTTGAATGTAAACCATCATCCTTTTACAGCTTGGTATTGATAAAACAAAAATTACACTATAATAATAGAAAATGAGATAAATGAAATCTCTTGATGAGCTTTAAGAAATGTTTCGTGGAAGCTTGAATATATACTGATTCTACCACGGCTTTGCCATTTATGCCAAATATTTTACCCTGAGCGTCAGTAGAACAGATAAAAGTGAATTTTCGAAGTGAAGGACTAATAGATTAAAACAGATCAGGGTCTTCTCGCTAATTGAACAAACAAAAAAAAAACCACATAATTAAATATTTATTTTATGATGATATCCCAAAAGAAAAAAGAAAAATTATTCAAAGCAAGAACCGGCGTGCGCGGTCCCGACTTATGAATAGGCCAGCAGCATCCTCTGAGCTTGGAGTATGAGTCTTCCTAGCAGAGGACCCCGAGGGAACCCCGGGATATAGAAATAGGACCCATTCCGTGGTTGTGCGGGATTAATAAATACACAACCCATCTTTCGGATGGGATGTAAACTCAGGTCCACGTGTTGGGAAATATGCCACGCTTCCTGCACGTTAAAGAACCCTTGTAGCAAGCTCTTTTTGGGGGTGGTCCGTAGGTGATCGGCTGCAAGGCTTAATTCCCCGCCCTTGACGATTTCACCCTACTTTCCCAGTGGCAGTCAGAATTTCCCGTTTCATGGCCCTTTCCATACCCCAAAGGGATTATTTATTAACAAACTTGTAATCCATTGGCTGGAATAACCCCCGTGCACCCCCCCTACTTCCGAACTCCACCCATTTTTTTAAGTCCGTATACATCCCTTCTTCAAAATAAAACATGTTAACACGAGCATAAACTGCACGCACTTGTGGAATTTGGCCCATTATTAGACCCACATACCAAAATTTTGGTAAAATTCGTTGTTCGTTTAAGTTTTTCTTTAAGTTGCTTCATAATGTTAACCAAATGCTTTCCAGTTATAAAAACGGGGTGTCAAATGATTGCTTATTGCAAAAGCTTTACAAAGAACCCAAGTTTTAACAATTTCTATGCCTATATCGTTCCATAGCGCCATTAAACGTACCCCTACCCCAATGAAATATTGACGAAAAAACTGATATTTTCATTGAAATTGCGTAAGTTTGATTGTCTAGAGAACCGATTCTGAAAATTGTTTTTATCTTTTCAATCTATTTTCTTTGATATAAAACATGTTAAGACGATGTTAACATATTTGAAATGACCAATATTTTATTTTCAAATAGCAGAAATACATGGACCTTTAAATAATTTCGTTTTTGAAAAAGTTTTGTCTTTCGTTTGCGTAATATTATTTTTTAGTGAACAAATATCATTTAAAATAGGTATGAAATGAAAGCTTATTATATTTGCTTTACAACCATTACAAATAATGGCTACTTTTAGGTAATATAAACATCATACATCAATAAAACTTAACCCTACCCCAACAAATTTACTCTAAAATTTTCATTTTTTTGTCTATTTTCGCATAAAAATAATTAGAACACGCAAAATGAGTGTTGTATATGACAATGTTACATGAATAACATTATGATTTGGTATTATAACAGCCATTTGTCGACTTGAACTCAATATTTTGCCCAAAATTGATGAAAATGGGATTTTTTTACATTTTAGAATTGTCCAAAGTTCACTGTTGAATCGTTATGTATGCCAAAGCTGGAGGATATATCTGCAAATATGCCAATTATTTGTACCAAGCAGCACATTAGTTGTCTTAAAACATTGTTTAAAAAAACAGTGAGTGTTAAATGTGACTCTAAATACCGAAAATCTTACCCCTAACCCAACAAATTTTCCCTAAAATTGCAAATTTTTTGTCAAAGTTTGCATGGAAATAACCAGAACACGTAAAATGTGCGTTGTATATGACAATGTTGCATGGAGAACATCATAATTTGGTATCTAAACAGCCATTGGTGAACTAAAACGCAATATTTCTCCCAAAATTCATAAAAAATGGGAATTTTTTAACATTTCAGATTTGTCCATAGTTCACTGTTAAATCGCAATATATGCCTAATTTATAGAATTTATCTGCAGATATGCCAATTAATTGTTCTAAGCAATTCATTAATTGTCTTAAAACAGTGTTTAGAAAAACAAGGAGTGTAAAATGTGACTCTAAATACCAAAAATCTTAGCGCTACCCCAACAAATTTTCCCTGAAATTATCAGTTTTTGGTCTATGTAGGGATAAAAATAACCAGGATACGGAAAACGTCTGTTGTATATGACAATGTTGCATGAATTACATCATGATTAGGTATTTTAACAGCCATTTGTGGACTAAAACTCAATATTTCTTCCACAATTCATGAAAAATGGGAATTTTCAACATTTCAGATTTGTTCATAGTTCACTGTTAAGTAGCAATATATATCAAATCTATAGAATATATCTGCAGATATGCCAATTAATTGTTCTAAGCGATACACATGTTGTCTTAAAACATTGTTTAGAAAAGCAAGGAGTGTTTAATGTGACTCTAAATACCAAAAATCTTACCCCTACCCCAACAAATTCTCCTTAAAATTGACGATTTTTTGTCTATGTAGGGATAAAAATAACTACCACATGCAAAATCTGCGACGCATATAGCAGGGTTGCATGAATTCTATCATGATTTGGTATTTTAAATCAAACTTTTCAGCTTAAACTCAATATTTTGTAGAAAATTGATCAAAAATGGGGATATGCCAATTTATTGTTTTAACCGGTATATAAGTTATCTTAAAACACTGATTAGAAAAACAAGGAGTGTTCACTGTGACTCTAAATACCGAAAATCTTACCCCTACCCCAACAAAATTAAACTTAAAAGTCCCCAAAATATGTCTTTCTTTACATATATATGAACATAGCATGCTAATGTTTTACTTTCTTTGCAAAAGATGCATTTGATATATCGTTATATGTAATTTTAACACAAAATATGGGTAAACTTGAATATTTTGGGCGATTTTCGTGAAAAATGGTGATTTCCAGCATTTCAGAATTTTACAAAATCCAATTTTAATTGTTGATTAACTGACCATAAACCACTAGCATAATCTTTTTTGTGATATAAGTCAGTCTTTGTGTATTGTGGTGTTTGACAATGATATGTCTTTGGACATTTATACATTTTTTAAAGCTTTCAAGCTTTTTAAGCTGAATAAAAATGGAATAAATTGTGTTGAATATGTATGTTAAGGGGTAATATATTTGTAATTTATGAGACTGTAGTTGGTCTAAAATGTTTAAAAGCATACTTTGTAATTGCTAACATATAATGAAACGATATTAAATCAACATTTTGAAGTTACATATCAATTTCATGAAGTATTTGCATCTCAAAGTCAAAGCAGCAGAAATTCTGAAAAACGGAAAATTCCCATTTTGCATAGTATTTCGGGCAGAAGAGTCGAAAAGAGAACTCTTAAAAAGTTTAAATCTACTTGAATGATCTTCTGCATGTCAGTTTAAGTGAAATAAAGACTAGAATTCCCATTAAACATTATCTTTTTATCATTTAGAGCCTGAATATTTCAAATTTCCCCCCAATTTTGAGGAGGAGGGGTGTTAATTTTGACATTTCTGAACCTTCATTATGTCTTAAACTAAAATTTGTGCGCACAATTTCTTGCTAATGTATCATAAATCATTATTAAATCGGCCATTATTAAATATATATTCAGATTTTATGATCCTAAAATCAGAAAGTCGAAATTGTGAAAAAATCTGAAATTCCATAAATTTCCATTTTTCTAAAATTTTAAACCGAAAATCAAAATTTTATGGACTTTAATTGTTTTATTTTCCAACATTGTATCACACCTGATAAGTTAGGCATAAAAACTAGATCAAATGACGAGGGTTGTTTATCTGAAAGGAATTAACAGCCTAAAATTGTCATTTTCGCAATTTTTTGCAGGGGGAGGGGTACATTTTTTGCATCCCAAGATCATAAAAATGGCGTAAAGTGCCCAAACTTGTGTTCATTGTAAAGAATATTAATTTAACTTTAATTTGGTACCAAATTTTAGTACATATTGCCAATCGTTAAAAATTATAGAGCTTAACAGATGAAACTTAGGTTAAAACGAAAATACAAGAATTTGTGATGGTTTACTATAAAAGTGGCCCTATACTGTCTATGCGTGCAGGTTATGTTCATGTTAACATGTTTTATTTTGAAGAGGGGACATAGAAAGACTGAAAAAAATCGGTCTGGTTCGGAAGTGGGGGGGGGATGCACGGAAAGTGTTTCCAGCC
>MJUU01013964.1:4134-52180 GCA_002080025.1 Modiolus philippinarum | reverse complement strand
TTAGATCATATTGGTTATTTGTTCTCTATCAGTTTTTAAGCATCTGTGAGTTTATGGTCTTCCAAACGTTTAGATTTTATCTGCACTGAAGAGACATAAGTTGTCGAAATGCGCATATGCAGAATTTAAATTCACAGTAACTTCTGTATTTAGTCACTGATATGTAGTGAAGTCCATACGTTGAGTTGAAGAGGTTTTCCTCTAGTCTGCTATCCTCTTTCATTATACACAGACAAGTCGTGTTCATTTTTTAAATTGACTTGGGAATGTTTTAAACTCGCTCCTTCACGCGCTGTATTATCATTGAAAAATACTGATGACTTAAGGTAGATCGACACTAATACACGGCGCATTCGATTCGCGCATTTGCGAAACACGAGTCAGATGCGGAATTGACTTCATTTTCAAGCCCCAATATTCCTTATTTGGCCTTTTCATTGTGACGAAATAATAGAGTGTCATGCACTTTCCCGCGAATTAGCCCCCTTTTCCCGTAAATATTGTCTGTTTCGTTTACTATATGACATATGTCTCTAAATCAAACGGTGACATATAGATTTTTTAAGCGCATCTTATAGCGGAAGTGTATATCTCTGAAATATCAGAAAAAAAATCTATCTGATATTTATTTCATATGAAAGCTAAATAATAAGCATGTTCTAACAGTTCCGTATATATTCTTTGTAAATATTTCTGAAAAATGCCGAATTTGGCCTGATTTTCTAAGCTTGATTTGATAACAGAAAAATATGATCGGTGACCTATCATTTTATTTATTTTTTTGAATAAAGGGACTAAGAACTACAAAATATCTAAAATTAAAAAAAAAAAACTGTCCGATATTTTTATTAGGCTGGAATTACCTTAAAGCTCGGTAAAGCTACGTAATAAAAGTGACCAAACATTTTATTGTGAAAGGGAGCAACTTATTTGATTAAAGAATACAACAATGTTTTTCTCTTTTTTGTTTCGTTAAGGTTTTTTTTCTCTTTTATTTTCGTTGTTTTTTTTTTTAATTTTGTTATGTCTTTTTATTTTTCGTTTTATTTTTGCTTTGTTTTCTTTTTTTTTTGTTTTTATGTATTTATTATCTTTTTTTAATATTTTTTTCCTTTTGTCGTTTTTTTGTAGGTTTCTTTTTGATATATTATATAGCGATCAGTGTAACCTGAACTGAATTGTCAAATATAAGAAACCATTTTTTTTTATCTGAATAAGGTTCAGTCTGTTATAACAAGTTTCTGAATTGAGATTAATTAAATGATCAAATGGTGTATATTAAAACATTAAGGTAGTACGGGAGTTTAAAATTGCGCATCATTTTTGCGCATGTGACAAAAAAATGGAAATCACTATGGGAACGTTGCAGAAACCATTTCTTATGTCTTGTAATAGTTAAGTTTGATAAAATATGCCACTTTTATTGCGTAATCATGCAGAAAATTGACCCTTTCAGCTAACTCCAGTTTAATTAAGGGGAGATAATTTGTATNCCTTTTCCCGTAAATATTGTCTGTTTCGTTTACTATATGACATATGTCTCTAAATCAAACGGTGACATATAGATTTTTTAAGCGCATCTTATAGCGGAAGTGTATATCTCTGAAATATCAGAAAATAAAAAAAAATCTATCTGATATTTATTTCATATGAAAGCTAAATAATAAGCATGTTCTAACAGTTCCCTATATATTCTTTGTAAATATTGCTGAAAAATGCCGAATTTGGCCTGATTTTCTAAGCTTGATTTGATAACAGAAAAATATGATCGGTGACCTATCATTTTTATTTTATTTTTTGAATGAAGGGACTAAGAACTACAAAATATTTTAAAATACAAAAATTCTGTCTGATATTTTTATTAGGCTGGAATTACCTTAAAGCTCGGTAAAGCTACGTAATAAAAGTCACCAAACATTTTATTGTGAAAGGGAGCAACTTATTTGATTAACGAATACAACAATGTTTTTCTTTTTTTGTTTCGTTCAGGTTTTTTTCTCTTTTATTTTCCTTGTTTTTTTTAATTTTGTTACGTCTTTTTATTTTTCGTTTTATTTTTGCTTTGTTTTCTTTGTTTTTGTTGTTTTTATGTATTTATTATCTTTTTTAAATATTTTTTTCCTTTTGTCGTTTTTTTGTAGGTTTTTTTTTTGTTATATTATATAGCGATCAGTGTAACCTGAACTGAATTGTCAAATATAAGAAACCATTTTTTTATCTGAATAAGGTTCAGTCTGTTATAACAAGTTTCTGAATTGAGATCAATTAAATGATCAAATGGTGTATATTAAAACATTAAATTGATTTTTGTTTGTGTGAGGCAAGTGTATAACTCTGCAAGAAGGTTTATGTGGAATATTCTATAGCTTTTACATTTTTTCCATTTAAATCACCCTCTAGTGTGGGTGAAAATCAGAAGTGAGGTTCATCAAATGATATTTTATTGCACAAATATTCTTAAAATGTTTTGGGTAACATATTATGATAATGCCAAGAGTAAGAACAGAATAAATCTCAGAGAAAAAAATCCTCTCACATGTAGAATTATTAGAACTGGTTTGCAAAAGGCTATAATATGACAACAGACCATTTGTCCTGAAATCAAGCCAAGACGAACAAAACATCCAAAGTATGGGTTTGAAGCATATTTTTTTCATATCGGTGAAGCATTTTTACGCTAAAGTAATTGTTTGTGGTCACTTAAGTTTTAGTAACCTCCTCATTAGATAGATGTGTCATGCCCATACAGAATACACCGCCTACTTACAGGATATAGATAATGCGTGCATGCTTATGAAATATAATTTAACATGTTGGTCAAGTATGTTTACAATAAAGTAATTGTTTATTAAACGTTAAGTCACCGCATTACATAGATTACAGCATAAAAGTGTGATACAGAAAGAAAAAACACAATTTTGATTATTAAAAGGGGTTAAATTGCAAAAGAAAAACACAATCTCAATTATTAAAAGAGGTTCAAGGACTCACGGTGACCTCAAGATGAAGAACAACAATACAAGCGTTGTTCCTTTGCTTGTTTTTTTACCATTTATTTGTAGAGACTTTGTCTCATGTACATTTATTTCATATGCTTTTATTCACCATCAAATTGCAAACATTGCAAAGTTTAATACTTACAGTTAAAAACAAAGGGTAATGCATATCAGTCAAGGCTTCACCGTTTCATCCTAAAAATTGAAACTGGGCTTATTACTTCATATAAGGGGGACCTAAAATCAACCGGTTCAATCTGATATGACCAAGTTACTTGCACATGTAGCTGTATTAGATACACGAAATCAAATACAAATACATTTACTCAAAATATTGGAAAATTACATAACAGTTACAAAGCAATAATAGCATAAGAGCATACGATTATCGCATTGGTCTCTTTATTTTTTAGACGCAACCCATATGTGCATTTCGGATGAGCAGTTCAGGTTTGCATTTGACCATAACTGGTTTATTGCGGGCTCAATGTGTCATATTCCCTTATCAAAAAATGTATGTTATAATTCCTTGCAACATTGAAATATTCATGTTAGCTTGGACAATATTGTATAAAATAATTTTGTGGTATTAGATTTCGTATTTTTGTATTGTAAGGAATAGGAAACCTTTACTTTGACCTTAGAACTGCTTTACTTGTATATGGAGTACCCTGGAAAAGCTCCCATAGTTTGCTAATCTAAGGAGTAATTTGACATACTGACAGTGAAGTCTGTATCTTTCTTAGCATCCTTGTGACTTTTACCCTGCTCTTATAAATTTTGTTTTTTTATTGAACTCCCGGGTGAAATTCAATACTCTTTTGTTAAGTGTCCAACTTCAAGCTGCTCTAGGTGTATGCTTTGTTTCCTAACCTTTCAATCAAGTCTAAACGGATGCATTGGGCGGCTTGTTTTACTACATGGTATATTTGTCTCCTTATTGTCATGACGTCAGACAGTCTTTGAATTAGAAAATGCACAGGCGTCCATGTTTGCATTGCATTTCGGTAAAGCGTCTATTTTTGCAATGCATTACGGTCAAAAAAGTGTAACGTGTTGATTTGATCAATATAAGGTTACGACAATATCATTGCAAATTAATAAATTAACACTTACGATCGTAAATTTCATTTATTGATTTTTCTGCGATAATATTTAAATGACATTAGAGACCATTCTTTGAGCGTGCTGTAGGCATATAAATAAACACACATTATTTTCTACATTAACACTTTAAGAAAGTTATTATACTGGTTTTGTCGGAATAAAACACAAAGAAACCAGTTCGTTGGTTAAGTATGTCCTCCCAATATATCAGAAGAACCGCATGTTTGTTTTTGTTTTTGTTTTTGGTAACTGTTACGAATATATAATTAGGAAATTCTGGTAAATCATCAAACAAACATGAAACTATACCTTTTGATATCTAAGTAAAAGAATACAGACGTCAGACTAGCTTTTTGGAAAGCTAAAACTTGTTGTCTTCATTTTTCATTAAGTTTAATATTTAAAGATACTTAAAAAATATCATTTCAGATTTTACAAATTGAACGGAAAATACTTTCACATTATTTTTAAGTATTTTCCGTTCAATTTGTAAAATCTGAAATGATATACTGGGTGAGACCGATTACATTCCGGTACAGCCTCAAAATGTACTTGAGATATTATGCAACATGCTAACACATTTAACCAACATTTAAAAAATTTGCTGACATGCACTTCATAAAAAAGTATAAATACGAAAGTACAGCAAACCTATATATACCTTATAAAGCTGTATTGTGGTACGAAAAGGTAAGAGCTTGTTCAATTTTTTAATTATTTTTCTCTTTTCTCTTCTTATAGCCTGTTTAGACTTAACATGATTTTAATCTGATATTATAATAGTTAAATCGTATCCGATACTTACTATTTAAATCGTTTTCGATGCTAATTCAGTTTATACTTCCAAATTTCAATGTCACTAAGTGTGTGTTGAAAAATCTTAAATATAGATCTTTTTGGCATAACTTTTCCAATATCAATCTTTTACTTTTTTTAAAATTATTGCAAAAACAAAAAAGTTACAAAGACAACAATTTTACGAAATGCGATGACACGTAATAATGAAGATCTTTCATCAGATATGTCAATTTGTTTTAATAATAACTTCTTTATAATGTTTTTTTTTTTGTAAACGTGGGCGAATTAATTAAATGCTCTTTAATTAATATCTTAAGTGTTTTTCTTTTTTTTCCAGAGTAGTTCTGTGATTTATGTTTTAATTATCAAACAAGATCAAATGGAAAAACCACATCTTTGTATAGCTATCAAAACCGAATTCACTTTAGATAACTGTTTACACATGAAAAACTAAAGCTATATAGTTTTCGATGTTTGTGTTATAGGTGGTTTCGTTTAAATTATTTCAAAATTAATATTGCAAACGGACAACGTTGCTAGAAAAGTTTTCGAACCCATATAATATGACAACCAAAACAGTGTATGACATTAGCAAATCTTAGTATTCATTTAAATGCAAAATTTTCTCGAGGCACACATATACGCAGCATGAACGTCCATGTTGTTAATCGTCTAATTTTCGGTCAATTTGTTTTTATAAAAATGACAATCCTAAAGGACAAAATATTCGCAAAATTTAAATCTTTGTTCATTCCAATTTCCTACGCCATTTGACAGATATGAAGACAGAATATTGTTTTAATTTATTTCTCTCTACAGTGGTCATGAAAAAGTTTTTTTTCGATAGTAATTCTTTTTTGCTTTGTAAATAAATGCAAAAGTTTAATTCGGAAACTCATCTTTTATTTCCTTGTGAAAAGAGCTCATATTTTTTGTTTCAATTTTAAGAATTGTATTAATGATTTTAAATTCACATACTAAGCGTTTTAGCTGGATGATTGGATCCCGTCAAGCCATAGAAATTCATTTTGAACAGAGTGCATAATCGATGACTTTCTCATAAGTGCAATTTATGCAAAAAGAAAATAAAAAAAAAAAAAAACAAAAAAAAACAAAAAAACCCCCAAAAATCAGATTTTACAGAACCCAATTTGATTACATTCATTTGGATGTGGTATTGATTTTTCTTGTTTAATTTGCATTTAATTGTTTTTTTTCTTCTTCCTTTAAGCTGCCTTAAATGTGTATATGACTTTGAGGTTAATCAATAAAACTCGATTATGTTAGCTGGCTGAAAATATCACATGACCATATTGTAAAAACAATATTTAACACTGTATAATTTTAATTTACTTTGTTTGAGAGACAATAGCGTTTTTGGTATGGAATACAGTTTTATTTCACATGTATTGAAAGATCACTACATTTTTATAGTCAAAAGAATTTTTTCATGTAACATTATGTTTGCACTCCATGATACTTTACAAATTTGGAACAGTGACAAGCTGACTATTTTCCTAACATAGAGTGACATGTTTGTTGTTAAAACTGATTTTACAAATGTCTAGGTCGTTAAACTTTTAAAAAAGTATGTTTTGTAAAAAGTGTAAAATAATCAGATTACGACAAATAGTTTGAACAGAATTGTACTGTACGCACTTACAATATATAAATCAGGTATACACATTTATGATCTGGGGCGTTCATATGTGAAGTGAATACAGTTTACATACATGAAACGCTTACGTATGGTGCGAGTTCTTATTATTTACATAATTGTTATCATAGAATGACCCTTTAGTGACATTGTTTCAACCGAACCTTCCACATCATTGAATTTCCTGTCATAGCTAATTTGACCAAATTCAAGAGACACTATCCCTTCTTCCTAGTTAAGGAGACTGGTGTTTATAGCTTATAAAAAAGCCTATTTATACTCCCAGTACACTATCAAGGGAGAAGGCTATGAAAATCACACTTCTGCTCTAGCATCTTTTGGTACAAAGCGGATAATGAAAACAATCATATGCCTTACATCTACGGGGAACTTCACAGGAATCTGTACAAACAGAAATCCATTTCAAAGTTGTCCAGATGCATCACTTAGTCTCTTTCTAAGCTTCTTTTGCATTATTGAGAGCAATCAGAGTTTAAATTCTTCTCCAAGTGTGGCTTGAATTAGATACGAATTCCATGTATTGGAATTCAGAGGCCGCGTTTTCCACTATCTAAACATAGCCAATAGGGATTCACATAAAAACTAACTACACGCCGCTTTAAACTGTCTTTTTCCTTTACTCATATGAGCCAAAGTTTTTATATATATAGAATATAAAAAAAGATAACAGGAAACACCTACAATGGCCGAAAAACACAGTCACATGCCACAATGTACGAAGGAACTGCACAAGAAACAAATCACAAATAAAACACAAAAGACGAATGGAAACAACGATAGGAACTCTGGGAAATCCGGACTAAAACAAGACTAAAACAGACAAAAACAAAAATAATTAAATTCTAATTCCACTGTAAAGCCTATGTGTTGTCTCTAAATAATCCAAAATTTAAGGAATATTTAAACCATATCTATTCAGATAAGCTTGAAATACGGGTGACTTCCGTTAAACCTATTTCAGCAAATATGTTATGATCTTGTTTAGCCATTTAAATCTTGATCACGATCTTGAGAGGCTTAACACAATTTTGTTAAGACAGTGTAAGATTTTAAAGTTAGTTTTCAAGATAAATGATTTCAAGGACGGCCTCAAGACGTGTTAACATAGATTAAGATCAAATAAGGTCCACTTGCCAATTGCGTTCAGGAACAAACAAGATGAGTTCAGTATGTTAAGATAAAAAAAATCTCGATATGAGCTTGTTTAATCGGGACAAACTTAACACATCTTGATCTCCTTTGAATGCAGGGGTCCCGTTTGATCTTGATAAACTGAACAGGTCTTGGTTGTCCTTGAAAGCAATTATATTGAAATTCGACTGAACATCTAACACTGTCTCATCAGAATGGCGATAAGCCTGTCAAGATCGTGATAAGATCAAAATGGCCAAACAAGATCATGTCATATCTGCGATCTTTTGTTGTACATAAACGAAGTAAGACGGTTGAAATTTACGCTAAATGACTACCGTGAAATTGTAAGATTCACTTCCTAAGCAGCAATATGCCTACATCTTCAGTGTATTGAGTTAAGATTTAAAAATGAACTCCTTACTTCACTCTACATTGACTCATTGATAGTGCGACGGGTGCATCTTGTTTAGCAAAACACGTACATCCTTATAATTGCACAGGGCCTGATGCCTTTCTGGGAGTTCAAGCTATATGTGCCTTAGTACTGAATGTTGTGTTTTTATTATGTGTTATGGCTTGTGTCGTTAATCTTCTGTCGTTGATTCTTATAACTGTAAAGACTAATGATCAAATTCTCGGTATCGTAAAATATGTTTTTGACATATCACCTCAATATTATACCTTTGCCCGTCCATTGACATTTTGTTTTTTTTTTTATAAATACAAACAAGAGCTAAAACGCTCCTTGGATTACAGACATACATGTGCGTACGATACATTATAACTACCAAAAGAAAAAAATATTATAAGAAAAATCAATACAAACGCATTAATAACGTAAATTCCTAGGCATTTTAAAATTTCAAAGGAAATGAGTCTCCGAATACTTGCTACAACATCTTGTAATTTTTATATATCATTCCAACATTTAAGAAGGCAAACTAGTCGAAAAAAACTTTTTCACCACTAAATGCTCAAATGAACAATGATGAAGAAACAGGATGAATTTTAATCCTTTTGTGTTCTCAGGTGTAAAATGTGGTAAAACATTTCCTTCCTTGTAACCGCAATCTGAAATTAGAAATATTTGAATGGTTGATTTTGATAAGCATTTTTGTTGCTGAGCAGCAAGTGGTGTGTTTCTGGGTATTTTTCATTAGTATGCATACTGTAATATCATTATTTAAAACTAAGATATCGCCCAAAGGCATTGTTAATACTATGGCCGTCACCATAGCATCATTGAAAGATATGACGTGTCAGTATCCCAAATGAAAGTGGACATTTTCAGCTAGATTCACGTCTTCCCGGATTTGACTACCGACTTTGACATTTTCCCGGATTGAATCACTCACAGTGTGACGGGTGCTGTTAACAGAGCAGGACATGCTTACCCTTCCGGAGCACCTGATGTCACTCTCAGTTTCACTGGAGTTCACACTGTGAGTGCCTTTGTTCTGAATGTTGTGGTTTCTGGTTCTGTGCTTATTCGTCTGTCTGGCGTCATTGTTTTTGTGTCTAACGTCATTGTTTTCTGTGTTCTCGTTTTTGCCCTGTCTTTGGACTTCGATTTTTGTGAATATCTCCCCTTTGTTCCTTCGGTATTCTACTGCCGTTGTTTTATAAAGCTTTTGTGAGGGCTCTTTCTCTATTTTGTCATAAATTCGGATTGATAGGTATAGGTTGAGGTACTTATTCATTTGGGTCCTTTAGAAGTACCAAACCATGAGGATAAAAGGAGTTTCATTTAGCGAACAAGCACATTTAAGAAGTATAAACGTTTTATGTCCTGTCAGCAAAAGAAGGGGACATATTCTTTGTCGGTCCGTTCGTCCTTTCGTTAATAAGTGGTATAAAGGGCCAAAAATTCAAAACTTTGAACTGAGTCATAATCTCCAGTTAGAGTACTTAGTTTGAACTTAATGGGGAGCGTTCTTACTAAAAAAAGACTACTATTTTTTATATACTATGAAACCGCAATTAATTAACAGAATTTTTGATAGAATTGAATTTCAATATGTATTATAGAAAGCATAGTAGGACGGAATGGCTAGATTCCAATAGAAATCTAGATTTAAAAAAGTTTCTTGTTGAGTTTCGGTAGGCAATTAATAGTTTGTTTCCTAATACTGTAAACGTGGAAATTTTCGCGTGGGGGTAGTTTTCGCATATTTCGCTTATTTCGCGTTTTCGCGTTAACTTTAAGTTTGTTGACGATCCCGCATCCATGGATCATTAGGATAAAAAAGCATGGATGTAGCGTTGCTCGACAATTAGCAATGAATTCCGCTCAAACCGGTGCTAGGGGCCGTCTTGAACTTGCTATGAGGTATGAGTAAAGCTCATTGTTGAAGGCCTCATGGCGACTTCAAGATGAAGAACAACAATAAAAGCGTTGTTCCATTGCTTATTTACCATGTATTTGTAGAGACTTTGTCTCATTTGCATTTACTCCATATCCCTTCATTGATAATTTTAGACATTTTACGCGGATATAACCCCACGCGGATGCTTTTAATAACAAACGTTTACTATCAAATTTCGAAGATCCGCGAATATTACAACCATGCCAAAGGTAACGACACTTCGCGAAATCCCCCCCCCCTGCAAAAATAACGTTTACAGTATGTTTAGATTCTAGAATGGTAACAAAGAGATCATAATTATTTTTTTTTCCTTAAAGTGAACTCTCGCAAATCTTTTTAAAACTGCAAATTAGTTCTTTTAGAATCCTTTATATATAAAAGTTATGTCCAGAATTTTCATTAAAAAAGTCGACTGTTTAAAAATTAGACATTTAGAGAACTTACGGGGCTTTTAATATGGACAACAACAAAAATTTGTTACAGAATATAAAATTTGTAACCATTGAGTCCATGTCACTGGTTGTTGACCAAACGCCCCAAAGAGATTTTATAAGCCGAATTGTAAGACTACTTGGCCTGTTATTTAATATGTTCTATTCTTATACATTCTCTATTCATTTCTTTTACAAATAATCATTCTTCAAGATATGCATATACAGCACAATAAAATTTTCCATATTTTAGATGGATTTTAAACAAAGTATGTGATATCTAACAGCTCAAAAATGTTCGAAACCTGCATGTAAACTAAAGCAAGAGAGTTATTAGTCTTTCAAGCATTTTTTTTCAAATTTTTATCAATTTCGTCAATTAATACGTTACCAATATTGAAAAAAGTGTAGCTGATCTTATCCTAAATTTTAAAATACTCTATTGACAAGCGTATTCAGAGCTGTGGATTCGGTCTTTTTGAATCGTCCTCACAATAAAGCAGTTTTGTTTCCATTAACTGAATGTTACCTTTTCCTGAATCAAAGTTTATTTTGGATATATTTGCAGGCGACACATTGTGGACTTTAATGTAGAGAATACAGTTATACTTAAGAAACAATATGTCGTTGGAGACCTGGTGCGAAAATTTGAAAGCGTAAGTTAATTTATCAAAATAATCTTTGCATGTAGTTTGTATTGCAGTAAGATTTTTCTTCTCTTTCTTTCTCTTGATGAAACGAAAAATAGTAATGTTACCTTTTAAGGATGGCTACCACAGAAGTCCCCAAATTGGAAGAGCATTCTAAGATCTTCTCTTCTGAAACCATTTAGCCAATCAGAATCAAACTTGAACACAATAATCTTCGGTGGTTCCATTCAAAGCTTTGGATTTTTATGTTCTTACCTCGTCAAAGAAAGCCGTCAACGGGGACCTAGATGATGCATTACCAAAGACCATATGTGAAATTCTTTTAATTATCTTTTCCCTGCCATCATTGAGCCAATTAAAACAAAACTTGGTCACAATAGTCTCTTGGTGGTCCTCTTCAAAGTTATTGATTCTTATGTTCTTACCGCTTCGAAGATGGCCTCAAGCGAGAAGCTTAGTATAACATAGCCCTAGTATTGGTAGGACCCATAGGACCCTTTTGGAATTGCATTAAAAGACCTTCTCTGAAACTACTTAGCCATTTGGGACCAAACCTAGTTACAATACTAATTGGGTGGTCCCCTTGAAAGTTTTTCAAGTTCGTACCTCATCCAAGATGGCTGATAACGGGGAACATAGTTTAGTTTCACATCGGACCCTACGGATTATGCGTTCAAACAGCTTTCATCTGAAACTGCTTAAACAATTACTATCATGATAGTTCTTGGATGACTTCCTTCTAGGTTCAAGAACTCTATGTTTGTACTTCATTAAAGATTTCCGCCAACTGGAACATAGTTAAGTTTATAACTACAAGTGGAATTCATTCAAATATTTTCCATTCTTAAACCCAAACCATTCCTTCCTTAGTAATCATATTTATAAAAAAATATGAAAAACAATGCGGAACCTAAACCCATATTTAAATGGAAGTATATGGTGCGGTGTTTTGATAAAGCGGATAACTAACACCATAAAAATAAACTTGCACGTTATAATATCATTATTTTAAATGGTTATAAAAAGCTTTTACGAATAGTAATCGATAAAATTCGTAAAAAAACCAATTCCCTGTTCGACAGATGTATGCTCTCTATACATTTAAGTTCTGGTGCACTTGTTCTTGAAATAATATCTCATATGGATACACTATAATACTTTTAAGTTATTATTATTATTACTTTTTTGTAATTTTTAATGTTTTTTACCATCCTGTTTATAGGGTACAATTTTCTTTTTTTTTCATACAAAGTTTTCTCTCAATTGACTCAATGAGTGCCATGTGGTTGTTTTGATTGCCTTTCATGAGTCGTGAATATATTGTCAAGTAAAAATTCAAGTTCTGAAATCATATTAAAACAAGTCCAATTAGTTGAATTCTTTTGTTTTGTATTACTAAAATGTGTTTTAAAGGAATTAGAACATATATATTCATAATCGGATTTTTTGAATGCCCATTGACTTATTTATGTCTATGGGAGTCTAGAATGATGCTTATTTCGCTGAACTTGATTACTCTTTATTTAGGGGCCAACTCCGACCTGCCGTTGGGTGTGGGGTTTCCTCACCGTTCATTGAAGATCTTATGGTGGCTTTGAGTTGTTATTGCTCCCCTTTGGGTCGTTGCTCTTTGACACATTCCCCGTTTCCCTTCTTTTTCCTATTAGTTCATAAATACAATGCAACCTGTAAACATCTAATCAAGGCCGGTATTTCACATCCCTTATTTTACGGTAATGTTTTACTTTAGAGTAAAAAATACTTAAACTCGCCTAACAAACTTATAAAACCTTTAAATTGTCTAATTCAAAAGGGTTAAAATTACGCTATTGTCGTCAAGTCATTACGTATGGCCTCCTTTGGTATCATCATTGATTTTTTGATAGGGTCTTTGCATTTTAACTAAACACATTTCTAAAATCTGTATTGCATGGACACGGGTTATGTATTCCGGTATATGCATGAAATCATTATGCTAAACTCCTCACAGGAAGGGATCTTTATGCATGAAATCATTATGCTAAACTCCTAACAGGAAGGGATCTTGGTGGAAACTGTATACTGAGGGTACATAACTTACTTTGTCAATTGGTAATGGGTCTGGAGCTGGCATGTCAGTTAACTGCTAGTAGTCTCTTGTGATTTCATGTTTATTTCCGTTTATTTGGTTCTTTCAGTTTCATTTTTCACAATTGACTCAGTCCTGTTGCAAACTGAATTTTACTGTTGTTACGATTGTTTTTTATTTATCACATTGGCTGTAGGGGGAGGTTTGGGCCCATTAAAACTAGTTTATCCCCGCCGTAGCAGGTTTGCGCCTGTCCCAAGTCAGGAAATTAATTAAGCCTTTGTGTGTCTTGTCTTTTTTCCAGTTCGTTTACTTTATGTCTATAGGAGTGTAGGATGATGTTTATTTCGCTGAACTTAATGACTCTTTATTCAGGGGCCGACTCCGAGCTGCCGTTGGGTGTGGGGTTTTCTCACCGTTCATTGAAGATCTTATGGTGGCTTTGAGTTGTTATTACTTCCCTTTGGGTCTTTGTCTCTTTGACACATTCCCCGTTTCACTTCTTTTTTCTACTTATAAACCTTCATTGTCATTGGAAATCTACCAGCTAGTGCAAAACTGTTCTTATACACATTAGTTTTTTTTTTAAAATTCCAATACAAGTATATCTAAAAATGAATAATTAAAACTGACTTGTTAAAATTAGTCATTACAAATGCACTGGTCAGTGAAAAATTTTCCCTTTATATATACACATTATTTTGTAATTTTACACATTATTTTGTTTAAACTCGATGAAAATGGCAAATTTTGATGAATAACACCCGTCAATGCAGCAGTTCCTTTCGAACTTCATTTAATTGAAAACACCATGAAAATGAAAAAAAAATATGATAGGCAATTATTTATTCATAGCAAAAAGATTGATCTGTTGCGATGATGTACCGATCGTGTAAACACTGAGTGAAACGAATCTATATTTCGCACAATCATTAACCCGAGAGATCACATGATATATGGACGAATCTGGACGCGAGTTGGACGAATAGGGATCTCGTCATCCGTCTCGTTTCACGTCAATTGACGAGTTGGACAAATAACAAGTCGTCACGTAAATTAACTGATCGCTGACTGACCGCTGACTGCTCCCTGACGAACGGATGACGGGTGACTGATCGTTTTTTCTGTAAGGGCTACGTTGCACAGTACTGTACTATTGCAAAAAAAATGTTGAGATGAAAATTTGACTCTCAGCAATTAAACCATTTTTATAATTTCATTAATACTGTTAAAGTATTTTTGATGATATATTCCTTTCAATTTACGAAACATTAAATTTCAAAGGTATATGATCCAAAAGTAAAAAAAGAAAAAGATGGAATAGCGTGGCCCCAGGGCCTTTAAATTATATATATATACCCAACAACAAAAGAAACGCACCACTTACAAGTACTTCTATGTACCTTAAAATTCAACAGCAAATAACTCTTCAAATACTTGCTGGAACAACTTGAAATTTTTACACATTGTTTCTCTTATCACAAAGTCAAAATTCTGAAAAAATGAAACATTTTTGAATTCTGAATTTCATTTTCTCAAAAAACAACTTTTCACACAAAAATGCACAAATTGGTGAAAAGGATGAATTTTGAACCTTTTGTGCTTCTACCTGTAAGAGTTGGTAAAAAATTACTGTTTTTGTAACTTTTGACTTTACAACTTCCAAACAAGCTCATTCTAAGGAAAGCAATTCTTTGACTTTGGTTTTCTTACCCATTCAACACAAACCGTGGCTGTGACATGAAAATGACAGATTTGTTGACAAAAATTGACTTGCTTGTTCTGTACATTAGAAATTTAAAAATACATAAAAAAGGCTGATATGGCTAAAATATCTAGGGAACTAGATAATATCAAAAATGTGGTGCGTTTCTTGTGTCGCTCAGTATATTTTATTTTTTTTTTCTTATAGCATTTTATTTTTTGACTCAACTTTGGTTATTGATTTTGTATTTAACATTATGTGGTACCGTGTAGTTATAACCTCTCACCTGTTTCTTTTTGCATAGATTTTTAAAAGAATATCCAAATTCAGACGCAGAAGAGATTCTTAATGTCGCTAAGCAAATCACTTCCATACCAACAACTGACTTGCACAAAATCGTAGCTGACTCCATTGAACATGCAGGCAGAGGTGTGGCAGAGTTTATATTCTCTAACGAATATAAAACGGCTGAATGGGGAGAGAAAAGCATGTCTGTATACAGAGATGAACTAGCCGTGAAAATAGTAGCATGGACAATTTCACAGGTATAAGATAAAATAAATCCTTATTCCTGATGTTATGGGGTATCTTAAAAAATTAAGATGAACGTTTTATTTATTTGGCAGAATTTTCAAGCTTAGAGACAAAAAGATTTAGCAGATAGGAATAAGAAAGCAAACTAACGTTGAATTAGCCTTCAAATATGTATTCCTCTCAGAGCACCTGATGTTACTCTCAGTTTTATGGGAGTTCACTTTGTTAATGCCTTGGTTTTGAATGTTGTGTTTTTATTTCTGTGCTTTGTACCTGTCTAACGTCATTGTTTTCTGTGTTCTCGTTTTTGACATGTCTTTGTACTTCTTTGTTCCTTTGAACAAATAAAACTTCCTAACAATTTTATGAAGGACACTTTGTGTTAATCCGCTCCTTTTTTATCAAAGTATCACATTCCACATCACAAAGCTTCAAATGTTTCAAATGATGTAACAAATCAAGATAAAACAAATATATGTCAGTGCAAACAAGGAACATCTGCAATTTTTCCAATATCGTGAAAAGTAAATGAATATGCATTTGAAGGAGGATTTAAAGATTTATATTAAAGTATCAATATGAATTATGGGAATAAAAAGATGTGTCAATTATAGATAATATATTTTGGTTATCATTTGTTAACTTTATCAAATTGGGGGAAGCTCAATTTGACTATTATATCCTAATTGAGATTTTTTGCCAGTTATTTGTTAATTTTATTTTGGAGGTTAAATGCTGCATCATGATACATAGAAAACAATAAATCTATAGGATTAGAGCTTTCAAGGGATATACTCCTGTTGTCAAGAGGATAATGAGAATTTTCTACAGATCGGTTTATGATAAATAAAATTAGTCAGTTTGATTTAGCAATAACTTGAGCTTTAAGGAGGTAACAACCGTTCTATGCAACTTCTCTTGAAGAATCTATATCTACAGTCAAATTTAAAAACCGTGATAGTTTCGAAAAGAAAGTTTTTGATTACTAAATAAATGAAGTATGGAGAAACAAATTGTAGGTTGTAACATTTGTCTATGAACCAAAATAACTTTACATATTTTTACAAACTAACCTTCCAATTTAATCTAGATATATTGAACAGACTTCCCGTTTCCTTAGACATGATAATTTAACCAGTTAATTGTTGTGATAATCTTGAATTTTGACAGAGTCAAATGATTTTTTACATTCTTAAAATGTGACTGCTGTGAAATGCAGCATCGTTAAGAAGATGACAAAAAATACGAAGTTTCTGATGTTTAATATTTCATTACACGTCATTGAGATGTGAAAAAATAATTCATAACAGCTGGTCAAATATCCCAAATTGGCATATATCCATATATCCCATTTAAGATATAATAGCCCAACTGGGATATAATAGCCCAATTTGGGTTTCCCCAACCTGTTTATTACTTTATTTATTTATTTTTTTAAGATTTCAGCTTTTGGATTCGACAAAACTATAAACAAAAGCCAAGCTCTATCTGAATGGGAACAACAAATAAACGACGGAACTGAAGCAGGTCTATTTGTATTTTTGGAGCATTTGATCAGAAAATACAGTTTTGGCAAGTATCTGCAAGACAAACATTTTTGGTCCAAAACGCTTTCTGATGTGTTGATGAATCCAGCGTTTATAAATGGAGTTATTGTTGAAGAACTTTCACCTGGTGGTACAAGCCTCTTGGTCACTATGCCTTATACCTTCATTTATTTCCTTGACACAGAAATGTATGATAAAGCTTTGAAAGTGCTTAAAAATCAAGTGAATGATAAAAAATTACTTCCAGATTCAGAAAATTTCGTTGATGTAAATTATCTCCAGCCCACCATTCCTTTATTCAAAGATTATTATGTAAACAGCATAAGAACCGCATGCACAAAGAGTGAAACTTACTCCTATTTTCCATATCCTCTGCCAAATGTTATTTCATTAGAACATGTTGTGACGACATACGGTAAAAACGTAGCAACTTGGATAAAAGCTGATAAAGGACCAAAATCCTTTGGTCTAGCCAGTGGCATGAATCCAAACAATGTTAATATAGTAATTAAGTCTCCCTTTCCGGGATGTTTTGTTAAGGGTACAAAAGTACATCTTTTCAACGGAACTTTTAAAGAAATTGAAAATCTAATTGAAGGAGATATCATTTTATGTGGGGATAAAACTTCCGGTCTAGTGTCTTATTGATAGTGATTGCTGTATTTTTGGCTTCAATCAAGAGTTACCATTTTTCACATCAAGTCATCCATTTTGGACAAAATGTGGTTGGAAGGCAATCAATCCTGAAAAGGCCCATGACGAAAATCCATGGTTAATTGTTGGAAGATTGAGGGAGGGTGATCTTGTTAAAAAGCTGTCTCCACGACAGGATGAACAAGATCCATACGATTGGGTAAGGATTGACAACATTACATCGGAGATCTATCCAAAAGGATCGAAGATATATGGATTACATCTAAGAGAAGGTCATCGATCTTACCACTCTAATGGTTATGTTGTTCATGTCAATTACCCTGAAATAACTATCGATCGGATCCAACGGGGAATTTCAGAGTTAAAAAAGACAGAACAAAAATGTGTGAGAGAGGCATTTGTGATGCTGACACCATACATAGACAGTGTTTTAGGGACTGGATGTGGTGAAGCAATTAAAAGCATGTTTTCTCTTCCAAAGTCAAATTTTTCGACAGAAGCATCACCGATACAGATTGATGGTAATTTAAGAGTTGATGTCCAGCAAACCATAGAGGGTATTTTTGCTTCAGGCACGACAGTATCTGCATCAAAACAAAGAAAGAATTTGAAGCATATGACTATCAGAGATATGAAAGTAAAGTACTTGTCTCCGATGGATACAGAAGCTTTGAGTCTGTTGACCCGAATAGATCTACTTGACGGCTTGTTATTTCTTGATGGTGATATAGTGCAGAACCTTTCTCATACAGACCATAATGATATCATCTGGACTAGGCAAAATAAAAAAGGTCATCGCGAACATGGTTATTTGAAATATGATACCACTCGTCTATTTGCAAATGGACATCTAATAGTAAGAGAGACCGAAGAATCTACAGATAATTTGTTGTCTGTCTCTTTTGTTGCTGCTACTAGCAATATTTATACCTGCTCTAAAAGCGTATCTCCTGTCAAGACAGGTTTGGATAATCCTGAAATGGAACCTTTTGGAAAGGTAGAAATGGGATTTACGCATGATAGTGAAGGGAATCCGGTCATTGTTGGAAAAATAACACTAGATGACAAAGATCCATTGTCAACATACGACGGAGCTGTAACATTTTACCTGGATCATGAGGAAAAACTGAATGTGGAAGTAAAATTCAATCCTAATATTGGAGCTTATCTTGGATTTGTAAGACTCAATGGGAAGTTTAATTATGATTTTACAGGCTTTGGAGGGATTGCTGTTGCCTTTGACGATGCAGGGCAAGCATTTGAAGGTGACCATTTTCTCTGGACAGGTTTTATCGAACCAACTGAAAAATCGATTTTGCTCCAACAGAAAACGGAAGCGCTTCATCTGTTTGACAATGACACAAGTATCAACCCAAATTCTCATTTTTATTTTGATAAACCTTGTATTACTTCTCCTATCGTAGAGGTACTATCTTTAAATGTTGATCAGCAGCTTTCAGTTCAGGGGCTGATAAGCATGCCAACTCCAGATCGCGAGGCTCTTGATAAAGTTTCGTATGGAAAATTAGTTGAATTATCTAAATATACGATGTCCAACGATGTTTTGGAGAACATATTTGGACTTGTAAGGCCGGACTTGGATGGCGACATGCAGAAGGTTGCTGATGAGCATAAATCATTTCTTGAAGACCGATTTGCAGTGGCTTACGTTTTGACTGCTTTGAAGAGTGACATAACAATCAGCAAATTATTAACAGATGATGATAAGAAAAAATTGCAATACTATTTGCATCCAGATAAAGGAAATGCAGGCATAAATAAAGAAAAAGACTTCCATGCAATCAACAAAGAGGTTGCTAGGCTGGCCTTTCTAGAAATGTGTCCTGATCTTAAGAAGTATTTGGCGTCCAGTGAAGGTCCAGAATATTGGGCAGAAAAGTTATATGGAAAAATAACAGAAACAACTTTCCTTAATGGATTGGTCGTCGAAGGATTGCTGCCGCAGGTCCAGGCCATTGCTCAAAAGTACACAACAATGCTTTATTGCTTGGCACCAGAGACAGACTATGCACAGAATTTTCAACAAAAGTTCTTCTCCTACATGATGAACAAAATAAACGAATATTTTACAGGAAGTCAAGAGGATGAGGATGACATGATTTCAATTTTAGGGGAAATATTTAAAGCATTCATAGATATGATTATTCATGGATCAGATGAGATTACGCCCGAGTTGAGAGAAGAATTGATGAAAGAAATCGAAGAAGAGGCAAATGAGTATAAGATGAATATTTCTGATTTCATAACCAATATTTCTGCGCATTACAATGAAGTGGCTAGTGCAATCATTTCAAGTATCTTGAGCAGTAAGGGACCATTTGTCAATAAAATGATTGCAGCATTCAAAAACTGTAAAATAAAGCTAGTAAAAATGATTGGGGGCAAATTTTTTACGAAGATTCTACCTGCGGTCTGTTGGGGCTTCAGTTTGTTTTTCACACTCAACAAATACCTTAATTGGAAAAAGCTGTCTGTTGTAGATAAGTTTGCTTTAATAATCACCACAGCTGGGATTCTCTGTGGTTTGCTGTCATTAATGCCTCAATTTCTTTCTAAAATATCTAACCTGATAGACAGGTTTATCATAAAAGGAGGATTCCTTCTTTTGGAGGGCATTGTTAGTCTATTCAAATCATTTACTGCAGCAGAGAGGGTAGAAACTGGCATATTAAAAATAATGTCCAAAGCTGCACAGAGGCTTGAAACCACAACAACAAATCTCATCTCAGAGGCAGCTGGTTTAAACTTTGCAGAGGACGCTTGGTCTTTTAGCAGAATTGCCACTGGTGCCATGAAAGTATTGAATGTTCTTGGACTGGTTTTGTCAACTGTTTCGATGGGGATAAATGTAATCAACGACTTCAAAGATGGGAAACCTGTTGCACAGAAAACGTTGGATATTCTACAGGTACTTTTAGCTGTTAGCCTTATATTGAATATAGTTTCTGTGGTAATGTGATTCAACAAAATAAAACATGTTAAAGATCTTTTCACGTAAATCGATTTCGCAGTGCTAGAAGAATTTTAATTAAATAAAAAACATCAACAATTTTAAACATTTCAAAAGCAAATGAAATTAGTAGCTCGATGTCACAATAACATATTTGCTTATACATGTATACGTTTTTATAGTAGAATCTTCTAAAGAATTTGCAAATTTACGTAAAATAAATCGGTGCTTGCAAGCCAGTCTTATAATCAAGTATAAGATATTTAAGAACGTAAGAAAATAAGTAAATAAAATCACATCTTCATTTATTATCTCAACTGCCTAAGTTATGTTGAGCTTTTGAAATCACTTGGCGTCCCTTGTCCAACGTCCGTCCGTCATTCCGTAGTAAACTTTTTATTCAAAATTCTTAACATTTGAAACCGCTGGCCCAATTGAAACCGAACTTCTTCACAATGGCCCTTAAGTGGTCACCGGTAAGGCAGCACCTCATCCAAGATGTTCGCTAGCTCGGAACACAGTTGAAGATTCGATCTTATAAAGAAGCATTAAAATATATTCTCCTCTGAAGTCTCAATCCAGTTGGGACTAAGCTTAACCAAAATAGTCCTGTGGATGTGCCTTTTAAAACTGTGCTTAACAAGTCCGATTGTCATTTAATATTACTGCAAGTGGGTAGTTTGATAGTGGACCCTATCGAAACACATATTCGAAGATCTTCTCCTCTGATATTAATACAATGGTCTTTACTTGGTCCCCCTTGAATATAGTTCAATATTAGACCTTTGTGACATCATTCAAAGATATTTCCCTGTGAAACCACTAAGCCAATTTCAAACACAATTGGTCAAATGAGTCTTATGATAGTCCTCTTTAAAAATATATCCGGGAAGTCCACACCTTATAAAAAGATTGCTGCCAGCGGGAACTTATTGAACTGTGAACCCTATAGGAAAAAAAAATTCGTCTGTGTATGGCAAGTCCGCATCCCATCAAACATGGCAGCCAGTGGGGAACATAGTATAACATTGTTGCCTATGGGAAAGCATTCAAAGATCTTTTCCTAAGCCACAGATCAAATTTGAACTTAACTGTGGTCCTACACTGGTCCCAAAAAATGTGTCGGAAAGTCCAATTTATCTAAGATGGCTTCCAGTTGGGTACTTAGATTAGCATTAGACCCCTTTGAAAAGCATTCCATGTCTTCTTTTAGAGTAATCGGCCAATTAAAGCCAAATTAAGACAAAGTGTCCTTAGATTGTCCCCTTCAAAAAGGTGACAGTATGTCTGCACTTATTCAAAATATCTGCCAGTGAGAACATACTTTAATTTTGGATCATATAACATTAAGGTCTATTAACAGACCTGAAAATGAAATCCTTAAATATTGGGAGAATTTTTAATGTATATGGTAGCCATGTTGAACGATACAGGCTCCTGCAAACCTCCTTTTACTTTTTCTGCAGTTCGTTTGTGGAGTAGTGCAAATTGCCGCTGTTGCTTTCGAATTTCTCGAGATATCAACTGCAGTTGCTCCAGTAGTTGGAATTGTTGCTGCAGTTGTTGGTATTGTCCTTGCAATAGTCAGTATGTTTGTGAACAAGCCGAAGCCAGAACCTACTCCGGCAGAGAAATATGTGAATGACCAAGGAAAAAAATTCCTCGATACATTGGAATCTCCGCCTAAAGACTGGAATCCAGACAAACCAAAATATAACACAGTAGCCGAGCTCAGAGCTAACTGGAATGACAGTATAGAAGCTGGAAAAACTGAAAATGAAGGTGAAAATATTTTTTGATTTTTCATAAACATTTTTATTTATTTATTTATTTATTTATTTACAAGCAGTACCGGATATGTAAATAAACAATGTTTATTGTGAATTTCATTGTATGTAGCTTTGGAACTATAACTCAAAAGATTATTTATACTTTTTTATTTGGTAAACAAATTTCCAAAAATTCACAAGAACCATAAATGTTACAGCTATAGTGGACCTAGCTATTGATAAAGTTTACCAATGCGGTCTAATTTTTACCTATGTTCTCCATTAGCATTCGTGTTTTTGTTTGATCCAATGGAAATGAGTGATTTTTGCGAAGGTCCTTCTATACATTTAGTTAAATTTGCTTGAATAGTTTCATATAAGGTGATGAAAAGGATGGTTTTCTCATATCGGGCTCCAATGTTCAACTATGTTCTTAACTAGCGGCCACGTTTTTATTGGATCAAAATGAGATGAGCAATTTTTTTCTAAAAAATACCTTCTGAACCGTACCTCATTCATGTAATGTTTGGTTGAATTTGCTTCAGTGGTTTCAGAGGAGAAGATGAAAATATGATTTTCCCATAGGGTCCAATATAAAACTATGTTCCGTGCTGGCGGCCATGTTTTTATTGGATCGGAACAAAAAGAGCAATCTTTGATAAAGACCTTTAGTAATAGTGCATCATTCCTATCAACTTTGCCTGAATTTGCTTCAGTGGTTTCAGAAGAGAAGATAAACCCATGAATTTTTGTCGGATCGGAACGAAAAGAGCAATCTTTGTAAAGGACCTTTAATATATCATTCATGTAAAGTTTGGCGGAATTTGCTTCAGTGGTTTCAGAGGAGAAGATGAAAATGTGAAAAGTTAACAGATGGAGGGACTGGCACACGGATGGACAACAGACGTCAGACGCCAAGTAATGGCAACAGCTCACAATGACCCTTTGGGTCAGGTAAGCTTAAAAAAAAACAAAGTCCAAGACTCAAACTAAATTAGAACTTGATCTATATCTCACCTAGATACACTCAAAAATGTATACCAAATATCAATCAATATGTCAAGCAGTTACAGAAAAAACTCCATAAAACGAAAAGTTAACAGAAAGACGGAGGATATGCTATATTAGCACCGTCTTTCCACTGGCGAAAAAAAAACCATGGGTGAGATCAGGTGAAAAGGTAGAGTAAGCATCTCCTACTTCTTATAAGACATCCCCTTTGTTGAACAGTCTTACAATGAGAACCATCCAAAGATAAAAATCCTATCAAAATCTAATGAAAAATGAAGATTTCACATATTTCTAATAATTGCAATTTTGGCCCATTTGGCCCCTTATAGCTTGGAAACGGTAAGAGCTATGTCAAATCGGTTGACATACTTCTGAAAGCTTATTTTGAGAGGAATCCAGAGAAAAAAAATCCCATAAAAAAATGACAAAAAATAAAGATTTAACATATTTCTAATAATTGCAATTTTGGCCCCTTTGACACCTTATAGCTCAGAAACAGTAACACCAAATCTATTGACATAATTCTGAAAGCTTGCAATGAGTGGAATCCAAAGAAAGCATCCCAACAAAATCTGATGTAAAATATCGATTTCACATATTTCTAAAAACTGCAATTTTGGCCCCTTTGACCCCTAATAGCTCGGAAACTGTAAAAGCTACGCCAAATCTGTTCTCGTTATACTGAAAGCCTACAGTGAGAGGAATCTAAAGAAAAAAAACAGCTACGCCATGAGCGCATGATACGCCCGTCTCTACTTTAAAGCACACTGATTTAATGATTCTTTAAATTAAAAACTCCATCTGTTTAGGGGTAGTGTTGTCTTAAAATAAAAAATATCAATGTGTTGACAGAAATTGCAATTTCATGCTTTTTGAAATTATCAAAGTCCTATAACTCTGTAAAGAAAAATCCATCGACAAAATAAAATGATAGGCACCTTTCTCTCGTCATACCCAACAATCCTGCAAAGTTTCAAGAAAAATGATAAAAGCGTTCTCTAGTTAGAGTACGACATATGGACGAAAATCGCAATTTCAAGCTTTTTTGAAATAATCAAAGTCCCATAACTCTGAAAAGAAAAATTCAACGACAAAATAAAACGATAGGGAGCTTTCTTCCGTCATACCCAATAATCATGCAAAGTTTCAAGAAAAACTGTCAAAGCGTTCTCTTGTTAGAGTATGACTTATGGATGAAAATCGCAATTTCAAGCTTTTTTTAAATAAACAAAGTCCCATAACTCTGGAACGAAAAATCCAACGACAAAATAAAACGATAGAGAGCTTTCTTCCGTAATACCAAAAAATCCTGCAAAGTTTCAAGAAAAACTGTCAAAGCGTTCTCTAGTTAGAGTATGACTTATGGATGAAAATCGCAATTTCAAGCTTTTTTGAAATAATCAAAGTGCCATAACTCTGGAACAAAAAAATCCAAGGACAAAATGAAAGGATAGGGAGCTTTCTTCTGTCATACATAACAATCTTGCAAAGTTTCAAGAAAAATTATTAAAGCGTTCTCTAGTAAGAGTACGACATATGGACGAAAATCGCAATTTCAAGCTTTTTTGAAATAATCAAAGTCCCATAACTCTGGAGTGAAAAATCCAAACACAAAATAAAAAAGATAGGGAGCTTTCTTCCGTCATACCCAACAATCATGCAAAGTTTCAAGAAAAACGGTCAAAGCGTTCTCTAGTTAAGAGTACGACATATGTACAAAAATTGCAATTTCAAGCCTTTTTGAAATAATCAAAGTCCCATAACTCTGGAACGAAAAATCCAACGACAAAATAAAACTATAGGGAGCTTTCTTCCGTCATATCCAACAATCCTGCAAAGTTTCAAGAAAAATGGTCAAAGCATTCTCTAGTTAGAGTAAGACGTGTGGAAGGACGAACAGACGGACGGACGGACACCGGTATACCATAATACGTCCCGTCAAAGACGGGCGTATAATAAAAAAAAAACATTGAAATCAGATGAAAAATAACAATTTTCAGGTTATCCATATGTTAGCAATTTTTGCCCCTTGTGCACCTCATAGCTTGGAAATGAAACAAATCTGATGGTGCGACGCTATGTTAGTTTTTCATAAGTAATCCATTGCAAAAACTGCATCAAAAATATAAATTTTTGAAATACATCCCTTTTGGGCCCATTTATCTTAAGAACGGTACATGCCACGTGAAATCCGTTGGCTATAACTGATGGAAAATTTCCCCAGGACACTAAAAGAAACCCCATAAAAATCTTATAAATAATAAAGATTCTACAGTCAAATATGTGAAAAAATCAAAACACTTTTTGGCCCCTTTTCTAAAAACGGGTGGGGACACAATGACAAACCCTACGCTAAGCCTTTCTTTTGTGCCAAGGAACATTGTGTAAAAATTTCATAAAGATTGGTCAACTGAAACTTAAGTTATTGACCAAAAACAAAAGTGTCTACAGACAACGGCGATGACAGCAACATACCATTATACTACAGCAAAAATTTTTGCGGTCGTATACGTTGACCTCTTTCAATACAACACTTCATCATTCCAATAACATCAGGACAAATAATCCGGTCAATTGCATCCAACCTATTTAATATTTATTTTGGTGCCCTAGGATTGTTGAATGTAGTCATTATGTTACCCGTTAGGGTCATCTTTGATGGAAGTTTCAGAGAAGGTACTTAGATGTTTTGCAAAAGCCACCTCCTTCATTTGCTAAAATATTACAATATGATGGTTCTTACCTTATGGCATCCCAACTCTTGTCTGATTTAATTAGGCAGATTCAAGCTGCAATTTTTAACACTCATTCAAGCAATGGATAGTGATAACAAATTAATAAAAATCAACACATCACCATTACTAAAAAAAAGCGCATCTCATGACCATGATGACTTTGCCTTTCCAACTTCAAATTCAATCTGTCAACTTCAAATTCAATCTGTTTACCTGCAATGTGCAATATACAAGAAAAAAGTTATACATTTTTAGGATCAAATTCATTTTCAATTTCATAATGTTTGGAACTTTTTGTCTACTTAACTTTTATTTATTGAAATTGATGTCAACTGGCATACACAGACTTCAGTTGGAAAATTATTTGCTTTGTCCTTTGTGGCATATTACTGCAAATGTACATTTATACATTTCCGAAATGGCCATACAGCTCATTAAAATTATTGCAGTTGAAGTAAACATTTGTGTTATGGTCTCATGTTCATTTACCCCATGTCCTTTCATAAAATATGAATATAAAGTAGCATTTGGTTTCGTTTATTCTCAAGAAATCGCGTCATTGAAGATGTCAATTCTTATCAAGGTTCCAAACAATTTTAGGAAAAAAATATATTCTAATTCTTTATTTTATTATCTTTATTGCAAAATTACACCTCTTGGGCACATTGGTGTCAAAGCAACGCAAAACAACACAGAACATAAATACAACATACAATGAACAATTATACCAAAGAAGGTAATAGATGACTCTCTGACCGGCATGAACCTTATATCAATTCGCCGTTTCAGAAACTAAAGCATTGTGGGTAGAGTGTTCACCAAAATATTGGTATGTGGAGAATAACTTCCTACATATTGGTATACGGGACGTGCGGAAACTTTTGGTTCTTTTTTGGCAAATTCTAGTATTTATTTGATACTCATATCTGCCCTTTTCATAAATATTTGGGTCTCTTTTCATTTCAACTGGTATTATTTTGGTCTGTCTTTTCCAGTTGGTTTCAAAATTATGACATGTACGAGAAGATGTATGAAAAGTAATCCATTATATTGTGAATAGACAATTTTTATATGCCAATTTATATAATATTTTGTTGTAGTTGTTGTTACCTATTTTCAAATATTTTAAGTAATACATGTATTAACGTGATAAAAATGTCCTGGTTATACAATTACATAATCAATTTTTGCATGTCTTTTTAATAGACGAGTTTCCAATTTCGTTATATGAATGAATTGCCCTGACTGACCTAGGTCAATCAGAGTAAATTGTGTCATGTAGCATAGTGACGTCCAAAAATCTATATTGTGACATCAAAATTTTCCGGGAAAATTCACCAATTGGAAACTTGTCTATTGTCGCACTAACACATTAATGTACAAATACACCAATGTCAGAAAACATTGAAAATTTATAATTCACATATCACTCATTACATGGCCTTGATATTAATGCAGCGTTCACACGTAATGCATTACATGTATCCGATATTTTTATATTTATGTTTCTGATCAAACGTTAAAGTTTAATACGTTTTAGAAATCGATCACGTTCACACCGCTGTTCTAAAACATTATGTTCACACGATTCTTTTGCATCTGAAACGCTTTAGAATTGCATCTGAGACCTTTTAGGTTTGGCAATCTTAATTCATATACATAAAATTCAGAAAACAGTTTGGGAATCCTTTTATTTTCCTAGCTACATATATTTACTTAACTGGAAAACCATGTTGAACCTCGAAGTCCTATATTTTTTCCTTGAGTTATGTTTATGACGTTATATTTTACGCTGCAACTCATTTACCTCCCAATCGTCTTGCTAACTGATTGAAACGATTTATTTCAAGATTTTATTAGTACAGATGACAAAGTTTATGTGAAATCTGTAGAGAAAAGGAAGAATATGGACTAAGCCACAAGTGCGGCTAACCAGATATGCAATTTATTCTTTATGTATGCAAAATATTGAGTCAAATCTTTTTGCAACTCTTACAGGTGTATTACTGCATTTGAAATTTTATGCAATTAGACGAATTTTTATGTGTCTGGTTACCCATTGAAAAGACCTTTGTTAATTGGGATAACTTGTGTCCAATCCATTTGTTGTAACAATTTGAACAATCACATAAGTTTAATCTAAAAGTTATTAATTCGAATCTCATCACCATTACCAATCTTGAGCAAGATACATTTACTTCGATTCTTCCATTCACTTAGCTTAAAACGGGTACGATGTTGAGCAGTCATGGACATTTAGACTATAAGAGGTTAGTGCTTGAACGGCAGATTCAGTTGTATACTTCATAAGGAATTGAGAACAAGTATTGTTTTGACAGTCTTAACTTGTGTGGATTGTGTGAATAGATTCAGACCCATGATTTCAATTGTAAACAGAATCATCACAACTCATTTTCATTGTAGACGTAGAAGAATTGTCTACATTGAAAATAAGTTTGCACGATTCGCTCTTTCAAATTTACAATAGCCATTGGCACAATTAACATACTGATGCCCAAAAATCCCAAAGCTTCCAAAACCAATATTTTTTTTTCAGTTTTCAGGTTTTAGAGCAAATGTGAATAATTAGCAAATCCATTTGCAATTAATGTTTTTTTTTTTTAATTTCATGGTCTGTTAATTTGAATTTGGTATATATATTAGTTGTCTAGAACATAGAGGTTTTAAACCAATAAAACCAAAAACAAAAATTATGTGTTATTCTATGCATATTAGAATTATTTGCGTTAACATGTTCTTTTTATATGTTTCGAAAATGTTTTAAAGTAAAACGTTTCCGAAAACGTATACCTAATGTGTTTTCAATAATACATTTCAGCTGAAACATTTTCGAAATGCATTCAAAATTTTATGACGTGTGAATGTGAAATGTGTTTTCAAAACGTTTCGCAAACGTTTTCGATGCGTATTAAATGTCCATGTGAACCCGACATAAGATAAATTTATATTCAACTATATGATCTGTAAGTAATTATTTATAGACTCACCTATTTTTAGAACAAATAGATACACAATTAATACAAAAATTATTTGGACACGTGCGTGCTATGAACAACTATTTTTTTGTGTTTATTATTTATAATTTAAGGTTTGGAAGGTGTTACTGTAAAATGCCTTGAAATCTGAGAGATGCGGTATAATTAAAAGACATGTTAATGATCAGGTCTGTATTTGTAAAATCAAACTGAAAACAAATGATAAAGAAACGCCTAAATTTACCTTCAAATGCTTTTTACGATCCAATGTATAAATTTAAACATCATTTCTCATTTAATTCTGATAATGATAATGCCAACAGAGCCATCAAAATCGGGAATAAAGAGCTTTGTTTCAAAACTTTCATGTAAAAAATGCAAGCTTAAGGAATCTAGTAAATATATTTTCACACAACTCTTGCGACTAATGCATGTACTTGGTGGACATTGTTGTTCCGGTCTGAATAAAAGTTTCACATGGTTTCACTGAAAATTCAGCACAGGCCGAACTATAACATTATTTCTTTCATGTTTTTTGCTTTTGTGTGTGCAAGGAGAAATCTCCACACAAATTCATTCGATTTCGAGACGTTTCGAACACTGAAACACTTCGGCCACATGAAATTTCAGCCATGTGTAATTTCGGACTTGAATGTTTCGGCCCCGTCATGAGTAGGTGCTAGAAAGTGTTACAAATCCGTAGAACTTGCTAAATGGTATAAAAATAGCCAATTACTTTTTATGAACCAATTTCAACCTTAGTGGGGCTATGATTACCTACAAAAAAGATACTATGAGAACCCCCACTTATACTAGGGAAGTTTGCTCGTAGCACATCGACAGTGACACATTATATACATGTACAGTACAGAAAGAGACATACCGTAACTAATCATTGCGATAGTGGGAATGTCTTGGAAAGTGGTGGGGATTAATTTTTACCTTGAAAAATTGTTTATTGGGGCAATAAAACACAAGTTTTGTATGGAAATTTCCTGTTGTACAGGTAAAAATCTAATTAACAAATGATTAAGCAGGTAGACTTCAAAGAAATTACAGGTAAAAAAGGTAATAAAAGTTAATCCTCCCCACTCTGTTTTATGGCTTTTTAGGTCTATCACAGTGATAGTATGTCTGTGATTTTATGTCTAAAGGATTAAAATTTATGTCTTTCCAAGTGATTTGTTATGGAATGCAGGGATTTACGGGACGCGTTAAACACGCGTCTGGTACGCAAAAATAAATGACAAGACGCACATTTTATTATAATATGCGTCCGACGGGACGCAACATAATTAATGTATTGAAATACTAAGCAGATTTGGCACCAAGTTGTGTAGAATTGCGAATCTGCTCAAATCTGCTCAATTCCCGTGAAATAATATTATTTGAAATTCAACATCAAGGAGATATATATATTTTTTTTAATTTATTTTTGTGAAACCATCAGATGTTACCATTGTAAGTCAAACAAATACATGTGCGCGAGCATCCTTCCACAAATAGAATCGAGAAAAAAACTTACGCGGCGTCGGCAAAAAAAAGAACAAATGTAATCAGTTGAAAGCTGGGTAAAGGGGGAGTCGAAAAAACCCATAGTTCCAGAATGACCGGATTAGCGTCATTATGACTTATTACAATTGTGTTCGGGCCGAGGTAAATGCAGAAATAAAGACGCAACACAAACTTGATTTTTTAAAACTTGCACATTATAACCTAGATGCAATGCATCTTTGCTCTTTAGGAAAATACACTCGGCACCTGAATTGGTCTTCAGCAACTCCGACTACAAAGCTACCGGGCGCGTCCCCATATGGTAAATATTGAAAATTCCCAGTCTATGCGGGGTAGTCAAGTCATATTACAAAAAGCCTAATCACGAACCCTTGTAGCCAAGCAGTGTGCGGAATTGCGAAATCTAAAAGACCCATTCTCTATTCTTTGTCCATGTTCAGACTTGCTGGGAGTCATATATAGAAGGCTTAATTTCCTACTCCTATTTATAGGTACAAGAGAATTGAAATAATGGGTAGGGGCAGGAAATTTATTTATCCAATCAAAACTCATATCCTCTTTTGTCTCTACTTCTTTATGTGTTAGTTTCTGAATTGATTAACTGGCTTTCGCGCTAAATAAGCATAAGTATTGCTTACTGGACGTAAAATTAACAAATCAATAAAGAAAAAAATATTTGACATCCTGGGACCCATATTTTTTCAGAAGGACCCAGGAAAATTTATATGGTGGGTCCTTGGGACCCAACCCGACGGAGGTGGAGGTAAATCCCTGGGTATGTCTCTTTCTGTACTGTATTTATCTCAGACAATAACTGGCTGTTATGTGTTTCACTCAAATAATTACAACGTGTACTCAATTATTTTGAAGATTTTTGATGGATTGAATGAAGTTTTATTCAGCAATGGCATATCTTGCAGACCAAAGACTACAGTTTTTTAAAAACTTTTCCCACAGGGTGGCATGTCAACATTTTCAAGGATCGAAAAAAAAAAACCAATGTTGCCAAAATTAATGACATTATATTATCCAATTAAAAATAACAGCAAACTGCAAAATAACATCAGTAAGACACGCATTTAAGATGTTTTTATTTAGTATTGGGGGGCTACTTGCTATAACGTAGGTAGTACGAGTGTGCCGCAGGAATGGGTCATGTTTTCGCGATCAGTTTGTCTTAAACAAGGCATCTTTTTCACCGTTGCTGTCTTGAACTGGGTCATTATTTTCACATGGCCATCTGGAAGGTAGTTTAACGTAAAACAACAGTCAAAACTAGTGTCCAGCAATATAAGAATTTATACTATGTCCATAGAGGGCTCAACCAGCTATTTTTCTTAAGCATGGTGTTGATTTTGGAAGTGACTACAGTCTTAAGCAGGTTATATATTTTGTCTCTTCTGTCTTAAACAGGGTGTGTTTTTTCATATTTTCTGTCTTAAAGAGGGTCCCTTTTTCTAGGGCTATCGGCAGAGTATTATCAAAATTATTGGCAAGTAGCCCCCAAGGTATTAGCATACGATGGCCGAAACGACCAAGTCCGAGGTTACACTACTGTCACTAGGACCGAAACGTCCTGCTACCATTCATTCAAGGCCACAAATATCACATTTAAATTTCCGTGGCGTTTCGTGTATCAATTGTGTTTCGCTTGAGAACAATTTTAGAAGAAAACACTTACCCACACATTATATATTTTACAAACTCACATTTCAAGTCATTTCGAACTGCATTACGATAAGCGGCAATTGATATGAAAAGGTAAGTTGTAAAATTTTCCGGACCCGGAACATGTTGTTATGAAGAATAACTATGTTTGATATCAAATATACTAAAAAAAACCAGCTAAAATAAATACTTACTCAACATTGCAAGTCAACAATGACAAATGCATTGTTCGTGTAATAATATTCCAAAATAACAATGGAACAAACGAGCCAACACAAACCCCGGATGTGTGCCATCAAAACCATCGTAACCCCGGATGTGTGCCATCAAAACCAACGGACTTCCCGGATGTGTGCCATCAAAACCATCGTGAGCCATCAAAACGTTTAAAATAAATATGACATCATTGATATTGTTGGGAGAATTTCGAATTCAACGAAAATGTTTTCTGTGAATAACTTCTCATAGCAAAACTATTTTTTTATAAAACCGAAATGTCAATTGTACGTTTTCACCTTAGAGTTGTAATGTAACACTACAAATATAAAGATCCGCATTTTGAGTTCGTAAAAATACATCGAAGCCATCGTTGTGCCATCAACGCCTATTAATACACTTTAGACATCATTGATGTGGTTGGGAGAATTTGAACTTTTGGAAAAAAAAATTTTTCAAATAAATTTTCATAGGACATTTTTTTTTTTTTTTTGAATCGAAGCAATCGATTGTTCGTTTTCACTTTAGGATTGTAATGAACTAAAATTCATGCCAAGATGAGCCCTCGAAATGCCCATGATCCTCTCGAAATGCCCATCGGTGCCAACATTTCGGGACATCTCCGGATAAACTATTCCTATACACTGTCATCGTGCCAACACTGTAGTAAGACTTTATTCAGAACGTCTCTGGTGAAATCGTTGTACCAATTCAGATCTGTTCAACAGTACTTGTTTGCACTATTCCACTTCGAAATTTCGGTAAGCGATAAAAAGCAAACCATGCAAGAAAATAAAAATATCTCAACACTTGTTTGAAGCCAAAATGTGTTCTCGTAGTTTAAGCCATAGCATGCATTGATCGGTTCAGTAATAAAAACGCTATTGTAAATTTAAAAAATCTCTTTTTTATTTGTTTATTTACATATAATTTACAAAAGTAAATGAATATCAGTGATAAATATCAGATTTCATGTTCTTAATTCTGTTTCTAGAATGAATTTGTGATTATAATTTTTTTCATTTGAATAACTTCAAACTTTGACATATAGTAGATAAAGCCACACAAACAGACAATAACACTTTATCATATTTATTTATCATTTTTAGCATAAACTTTTTGATTTTGAAATATCCTAAAACGTGCACAGCATGAAAATTTGATAGTCAAAACTACATCTTTTATTTCTACTAGAGCAAAGTTATTTGTTCCTGTACAGGCAAAAAGAAGTAGGCAACTTTCAGTGGAAAATCATTTCATATGAATTTCACGTGAATTTCACATTAGTTAAAAGAGTATCACACGAGAGCTCATTTCATATCAATTTCAATTGACTGTTTGATTTCATGCCAGTTTTACGTATAAGCTACAGTGGGGATAAATTATAGTTAACAATTCAAATAAAATTTGAATAAGAAAAAAAAAAGGAGTGGCATGTTATGGTATATAGCATTAATTGTCTGAAAATCATCCATATCGTTATATTTGTGCCAGTTAGATTTTTTCTTCAGGGGGCACGGCCACACAATAATTTGTGTTGTCGATGTAGCTTTTTTAAGTAAGCAAATGGTCAAATGATAAAGACAAAAAAAAAACAAGAACTACCTAGGGTAATCATCAGTCAAGGCAAAAAAACATTTTAAAGAAGAAGACTTGAGATAGGGGAAACGCTTGAAAGAAGGCATTGTTAAACTTTTTTTGTGATTTAATGAATATATCAAGTCTTCTACATGTACAACAAGTCTATTTCTCCTTTCTTGTTTGTGTTTATATATTTATATATTTTTTTATTTTTAATGTCTTTATTTCATTGATTTATATGACAGAAAATGACTGTTTTTATTTTTTTCAGATGTTAAATGAAACTTAATTGATTCAAATGGGACAACCAAAAGAAAAACAAAGGAGTAGAAAGCCCTATCCACACAATATGCTTAGAAAGTTTCATTGTTTATTTACAGTTACTACGGTATTTTGTTGTGTATTTCTTTATTTTGTAATTTTTCTAAAACTTATCATTTCGTGATTTTCATGTTATTGTTGCATGGTGATTGTCAAATTTATAATAGTTGTAGGATCCATTAAGTATTCGAACACAATGCCATTTTAATATCAAAATTGAGTAAGGCTACTTGTATACATATTACAATAGTCAAAGCAATTACATTAAAACAGGTTTGATCTGTTCTATGTTTTACAATCTAATTACTTCTAATACATCGGTAACTATATTTCTTAACTTTGCAACCAGACGAAAGAGAAAATAAAAATGATAATGTTGGAAATCCAGAATCTACGTGAAGAGCGAAAAATATAAAAATATGGAAGCGTAGAAGTTTTAGAATTTGAATAGAAGGGAGAATACCTTTATTTGGTCCACACATATAACAAAGAATCTCTAAATTCAGACATACATGTAAAAATGCATCACAATAAATCAAGGGTCTGCAATAAAAATATACCCAAGAATGTTTAGAATCAGTCAAAACATTTTGTGATATTAATACTCCAAATTATAGCAAGCATCAACACTTCGGTCTTTTGTTATTCGACACTGAAGGGGAGAAGGGATGTGGTTTTCAGGAAATATTGATCTCAATAAAAATCATGAATTTAGTTCGTACATACCCTTGGGTCGGTGCCAGTGTTGGTAGACCTCACGCTATTCACAAGCTGTCAAACTATACATTTATTGTTCAAAGAAAATTTCCGTTTTTTTTTTAAAATTTAAATCTTAAATTTTGTCTTAGGTCTTATGACTTTACCATTCCCTTTCAAACTTTTTACATACAAGTTCTTTTCTTTTAATAGTGTTTGTGTTATACCTAACTATTGTTTTTGGTGGTAAATGTCGTTTATGAGAGGTACTGTAAAAATAAATTATTTTCTATCATACTTGAGCTTCGTGGTGACTAATTTTTTGCGATTTTCTATTTCTATTTAAGTATTTATATGAGGAATATACATGTAAATATTTGCGACCTATTATTTTTGTTATAACATTACGGTCGCGAAGATTACAAAAATAAATTGCTCTCAAAAATTAGTTGGGTTACAGTGTTTTCTTGAAATATGCTTAAGGTGTCTGCAGGGTATTATTTTCTTATTATAGAATTTTGTGAAATTTTCTGTGTAGAAACATAATTGTTTTATTGTTTAAAATATAAAATAAAATTTGGGGGTCACCGTGCATTTAAGCGCAAAAACTGATATTGAAAATTTCAGGGTTTTACATAGAAATGTTAGGGAAAATGGTTATATGAGAGGACAGCTTGACAAATTTATTATAGATTTTGTTCATATTGTGCATGTGTTTTGAAATCATTTTATAGTTTTTATTTAAAAAATAAAAATAAGGGGTCACCGTTGAAATAAAAGAGATAACTTGCAAAAAGCTAATTTCTCTAGTGATATCTATGTTAAATTCTTTTATCAAATTATCTCCCTTGTATAATTTCTGTGTTCTGTAAATCCAGCTTCAGATTTAAAGCTTGTGTATTTCAGTTCACCTTTTTGTAATGAAAATGTTGTAAAAGTGATTAGGAATAATAATTTTAAATCCTTTGTAAGTTTCTTTACATTTCAAATAAATATTTTGTTAATTTTTTTAATGAATGAAACCTAAATGAACAATTATAAGATAACAATGGCGGATTAATACCACTGAGACACCTTAATCATGATTACAAAAACTTGTATTAATTTGATAATAACCAATAATAAACTTGAGTATTAAAAGTTGTGTGTTTTTCTATGTTCTTTTTCACTTTTATTGTAATATGCACTATTTCATTGATCAATTGTTTTATTTCTTTTTGTTGTATATATTTTTTTGAATTGTTTTTATTGTTTTCTTTTCTTTTTTTATTCAATGTTTGTCTACTGTCATATATCATGCATATCAAAATGAATATTCACATTTATTTACGTCGTCTTTCAAAAAATTGTGCTGCTAATTCGTATACACCGATTGCTCATTTGCGGGATCGCTCATTATTTCAGCCAAACAAGGAGTAATCTGGTACAAAACTGGTTCCAAGACGCTGATAGACGAAGATAGTTAATTCTTCATTTCCATTCAAATTTCGTTTTTTGTGGGTTTGAAATGTTCCTCATGGATTTCTTTGTTAGTTGAAAACGATTGTTTACCCATATGTTGAATAACAACGTACGATTCGTTGGTAGAGAATATCTGTCCCTTGCTCCAACGTTGGATTATGTCATTTTTCATCCGGTTGACCCCAGATGACCTCGTCTAAATGACGAGTCAAATCAGGATTGGAAACGATGCACAACCCATGTATTTATATTAGGTCTTAGCAAATCTCAACGCGAAAGGCCTCATGGTTTTGTCAAAACGAAGAACAATAATAAAAGCATTGTTCCATTACTTGGCTTTACCATGTATCTGTAGAAACTTTGTCTCACATCCATAAACTCTTAATCAATTCATTGTTTATTTAAGAATCGAGTTTGTCTCGCCTGCAGTGGGCGTCAATAAAAGAAATCCCTTTGAGGGGAATGTAAGCTCTCGATCTATCTAGTAATTGTGTACTCGATCGTTAATGAAATTCTCTAAATGATATACTATCATACTTTCAGATTTTGACATTTTTGTTTTGAGTTATTTTAAATGTTATTCTGGTTACCTGTCTATAGAGCCCGCATCTCACTATTTTACTGTGCCAAGTTTTTTTTTTTTTTGCAATTGATTCCATGAGTATCCTGTGGTTGTTTATATGTTATAATTATCTTCTATTAGTATCTTTGTCGGGCAATGGATGACCGAGATAATCCACATTGCAGTTTAGACTAAATTGCAGTCTCAAATGAACAATGATGAATGGACCAATAACTATGTAAAATTATAAGAAAGTTTGAAGTATATTGAATATATATTTGTAGAATAGTAACTGATAATCAAACCGTCTGTCACAACAAAACAAACAACAACAACAACAAAAAAACAAACAAACAAACAAAACAAAACAAAAAAACCAAAATAACAAAAAGAAAAACAAACAAAGAGAGAAAAATAAAGAGAGAGAAAAAAAAACGAAAACAGTAAAAAAACAAAACCAAAAAAAAAAAGACAAAAACAAAGCAACAATAGGAATCAAAAGAAAAGAAAAAAAAACAGAAAAAAAATACTGCTTATACACGCCGTGCTGTACATGTTGATTCCGGTAGTAAAGTCAAACCATTGGAGCAAATACAAAATTGAGCTTTTACAGGGAAATATATGTTCTCATCTGGAAAACAGATATCCTATAGCGTTCCACAAGATTGCAATTTCGACGGTATAATTTCTGCAGTAATGGCTTCAGGTTATGTGTAGCATACTTTTGTTTGAGGAGAGCATTTGTGATCAAACGAGCTTGAACTTACTATGAGGTATGAGCAAAGCTCATTGTTGAAGGCCTCGTGGTGACTTCAAGATGAAGAACAACAATAAAAGCGTTGTTAATTTTCTTGTTTTTTACCATGTATTTGTAGAGACTTTGTCTCATGTGCATTTACTCCATATCCTTTTATTCACCATTTATCAATGAAGTCATTGTTTTGACAAGATGCCATAGAGTAGAGAACGCGGTGGTGTATGTAAACACCGCATGCTGACGCTGTTGGAGTCTTGCCACAAAGAAAAGGGAAGTTGACCGTTGGAAAAAGTGAAATAATTACATTTGTAAAAATCAAACGTAAATAACGATAGAAATTCGGGTTAGCCGGACTTGTTACCTGCACTAGCAAAAGCTAGGAGTAGGGTTAAAAAAGTTTATTGGTACCAAAACCTGTCCTTTCTCTATCCCTTTTTTCTGTTGTATAATAAACTTACGGAAAAACCAAATGCAGCTAAAACGTATTCTTGTAGAACAACATTATAGAAATTAACAATAATTTCTACAAATTGACCGATGTGCAGGACACTCGTGGACACTCGTTATCGTGAATTGGATATTAAGAATCTTAATATGCTATTTCATTTTACGAAAGATAAATAATAATTAATGCTATTTCATTTTACGAGAGAGTCGAGGTTACGAACTGTAATCAAATATATTATGGTGTTCACAAATTGGTGGTTTCAATGAGACTCATGAAGTGATGTTCGTCATTTTTTTAAAAATTTAATAAGTAATAATGTTTGTTATTCAAATGTGAAATTAAGATTGAAATTTTATTGTCATTTTTTTTAAATGCGCTATTCCATTTGGATATATTAACTTTGTTAAATTGTAAACATACTTTTCGTGATAATTCACTGGACTGTACAACTGCAATGATCTCTAACGATATGAGAAGCAAAAATCTGATTCATGCTAGAGTATCTTAACTCTAAAAACCATCGTCTCTTCTATAATGTAAATTAAAATATTATAATATTTTTTTGCGATGTTGTTATATGATATTTTGAGCCAGATAACATGGAAATAACAGTATTGTAGAATATTGACACAAAGCATTCATTATTAACAAATCAAAATGATAAAACACACAAAAACTGGCACAACTTATGTTGAGCATAGCCAGAAAAAAGAATAGTGTTAGGAATGTCGAAACTGTCCTTGTCGGAAGGCCCGCAATTTCGGGCAAAAGTAAAATTGAAATAAGTGTGGATTCGAAATCTGTTTAACACGCTTATGTCTTGAAACAGCTATTTGCTAAACAAGTGATTTCTTATAGTTTTACCAAATCATACTTATAAGGTTACAATTTTGGGCATTGGTCTCTTTTGACAATTAATATCCCATATCAAAATCATTCACACAATTACGAAAGGTATTTTTTTTTAAATCCAAAGAAAAAGTTGCATCATATTAGGATACAAACTTAATTATAATTGCTTACAGAATACAGCTCATCAATTCTTAGCCTCCGACCAAATTTCAAATGTTCCTCATTGAAATAAGTCAAACGTCTTTCATCAAAATTTGGCTAACTGTCAAAAATCAAAGTACATGTATCAGTAAACAGGAGGTTATCGCTCGCCATACCAAAAAATCGCTTACACCATATCAATCTTCATTTCCGAGCTTCGGACCAAATTTCAAGTCATTCCAACTAAAACAATATAAGAAAATTTTGTTGAAAATTTGGTTTACAGTCAAAAAGCAAAGTATCAGGAAGTTTACATGCGACAATCTTTAAAATTGTATACAAAATATAACACATCATTTCAAACCTTCAGACCAAACTTCAAATTGTCCCCTCTGATCAAAGGTAAGAAATTTGACAGAAAAAAATATGACGGACAGAGTGAAAACAAATGGGGCATCCGCATCTCGATGTATCCAAAAGCATCCAAATATTATGTAAGTCAAAAGGGATCTGCGTAATTAGCGTCCGACATAGAATTTTTAATATTGTTGCATAACTCGTATTGTGTTTAAAGTTAACATTTGTTGAGATGTATGCTCTTTATTTTTCTTAGATATGGTGTACCTGTACACTTTGTTTATAAATATTATCTAAATTTATGTAAATTCTAAATTTATGTAAATTCGAAGTTTGTCCTTAGCTATATCTGATATTACTGTTTATTTAGATTTCGTTTGGTTTTCTGTATTTTAAACATTTGTTGAAATTGTGGATTTCCTAGGTTTGGGTTCCAGTGCTGCTGATGAGAAATTAATTTCCGAAATGGCAATACAGCTCATTAAAATTTATTGCAGTTGGAATTAACATATGTGTTATGGTGTCATGTTCATTTACTCCATATCCTTTCGTTAAATATTTATACAAGCTGTTCACAATGATATCGATTGCTTCTTGGGATTCTCCAATCCAGCTAAATACTGTCATTACGTTAGTTAATGTTTAGCATTCCATCACACCAAAAATCATTAATACAGTCGTAAAATAACATTAAGATTTTTTATGTGAACAGTGTGTACAAGGAAATAAAAGATCATAAAGCGAATTTAATTTAAAGTTATTTCAAAAAGAAAAAAAGATAAAAAAAAAGAAACTATTAACGAAAAATAAAACTTTTTAATGAACACTGTGTTCAAAGAAATAAAAGTACTGTGACTTTACGTAAGACATAGGGTGTAGAAATTTTGGTCCTCACCCAAGATTACCCATTGACTAAATGACGACTTCTTTCACAGATTGATATGATACCAAAGTAGGTTTCTGCAAATCCCCTGCGATTTGTCCGACTTCTACAACTTCTGCTTTACATACGCATAAACTAAATTCACAGTAACTTCGATTTTGTCCTAAGGTTTGTCATTTGGTGTTGAAAAAGTAATCCAAAAAGAAGGCGATGACCAATATATGGACGTCCATGCTGTGCAACCGTGCGCATCGAGAAAACATTGTATTGTCATTGTAAATGAATACTACTATGATTAGCAAAGTTATCTGAAAAAATTAAAAGTAAAATAAACAATGAAATGAATAAGCTGTTACCTTGTGGTACCACAATACGACTTTGGATTTGCTGTCCCATGGTATTTATACTTATATCAAAGTGCATATCAGCATTTTTTTAAATAAATGTCGGTTTAATGCGTTGGCGTGTTGCATAATATCTGAAGGACATATTGTAATTGTACCGAGAATTATATCGCTCACACACAGTACAACATTTTGGAATTTACACATTGAACGAAAATTACATATAAATATTTTATGGTAAATATAAAGGAAAAAAGTATGACAATAAGGGATATGTCAATGATACAACTCTACTTTTCAGAAAAACAAGCCGCCAAAGACATCCATGTTGATGGTTTGAGAAACCTAGAGCAGTTGGAACTTGGACCCTTAACAAATAGATTATTCAAGTTCATCGGGGTAGATACCTTTTAATCCCTAAACCATTAGGCCAAAAATATCACCCTTGGCATTTTAAAATACACAACGCAGAAATAGTCTTTTAAATTTTCAACTGGTACATATGACTTTGATATAAAGATCGTCCCTTAAAATGGTTAGTAGAAAGACATCAATGTTCTACTAACTGCGTATTGGACTTGCTACACTCAACATTTGATAATCTTCTGAACCACTTTAACGGTGAACTGTACTTAATGTTTTACTTAGTGGTGACGTTTCACAGTTTTATAAATTTTATGATTGCCTTTAAATAATATGTTATCCAAAATTGTTTAATTTTGTTTTACCTATGTAACATGTGAGGCATCTTTTCGGGTGGGGCAGCTGCTTCGTACAATTTTTAAACAATTGTTCGATGCAGCTTAGTGGCGCTTTTTATGCCCCTCTTTCGCTCTTATTTTATAGGTATAGTATATAAATTGTACTGTAGTAAATGGAATTGTATAACTCTTGTCACTTATTATGGTTGTTTTTGCACATATGTTTTATATTGACATTTTTTAAATCCTTTAAACGACAATCTTACGAGAGCGAACAAAGCTCAAACATGCCTCATCTACAGATTTTCATTTAAGGAATCATAAGTGTTTTTATGGAAAATAAATTAATTAAAAAAAAATGATGGATTCATTTGAAACTTTTTCATATGACACACCATAACATTTAGTTGACCTGAAATCTTGATTTACATGTAAAGATCACTGGTTGTCTCTGATTTGGTATTTTTATAAGTACTTCTTTTTAGACTACTTTTGTATTCTGGCTTTCCATATTTGTTTTGATGAAATGTTACTCCTTGAAACACAGTGCACGAAATGAACAGTTTATAGGGTCTGTAAGTCTCGTTCAATTTTGGACAATAAATTGTACCCGGAAGTTACATTTTTAACAAAAACATATGACGTTTCAAACAAAAAATGTGAACGTCATAATCTAAAAACGTCATATTTTGGCGGGAAACGTTTTCGAATTTCAATTTTATCGTGAAATCACGCTGTCACATGACGAGACTTACAGACCCTATTATACAACCTGGGTATTTTTGTATTTCGATAATGTGGTGAAGGTAATGACATAGAAACCAACTCCAGAATATAACACGAACTCACAACGTCTTTTGGGTCAATTGAGGAGCTTATTTTAAACACTCGTCGGCTTCTGAACGAATTTGTAACATAAGGTTGAGGAAGTGTACCTTATGAAAACGAGATAGTCAAAATGAAGCTCAAAATGATACAGTATGTCAAATTGTTCATTGGACAACCTTATTCATTAAGCTTTTACAAGGTACTCTCTATACTAGTGAAGTCATTATGTAAAAAAGGTAACCTATTGCTTACAATACAAAAACAAAACGTTATTAAATAGGACATGCAGAATTCATTTTGCACTATTGGCCAAGCTAACATCTTCATTTCAATATAAGCTTACTTGAAAAACGTTATTGACTAGGAATTATAGCACACAGAATTAGGGAGATGACATAACGGACCAGCTACTAACAAGTGTTAATCAAATGCAAAGTATTTATGCTCCGCCTTAGTTCAAAATGGCTTGCTTCAAATCAATAAAGAAAAAAAAAAAGAAAACAAAAGGCACTTATGATATATTTTGGCATTGTAGCAGGTGTGTAATTGTATCATATAATTTGAGTTAATACATTAAAAATGCAGGGATATGGAGTAAATGCAAATGAGACAAAATCCCTACAAATACATGTATGTATATGTATGTTTGATTTTGTATATGCGATACAGCCAGAAGTGACTTAGTCATTTCATCAGGCTCGGACTAATATGGGTTTATTAGCCTGGCCGGGCTGATGTGAAGTGATTTGGCCCGTGTTCAGTTTCTAAGAAGAACATATTTGTGTTGGAAATATATAGAAAACAGACTTTTCCTTCTTTTTCCCATTTCTCTAACAGCTATGGGGGCCTTTGGATGAAACCGGGGCTAGCATTGATAACGTCATGTCATTAAACTTAACAACATTTTTAATTCAACCCCTTTCGATAATTAAAAGCATGTTCAGCTGTCATCTTCACATTTTTAGGGATAAAAACTAGCTGATGAGGTGACTGAAACTCAAATAACCACAAACGATTACATGTACTTTAGCGCAAACAGATAAACTTGCTTGACCGACATGACATGCAGAATTATATTTCATAAACATGCATGTATTATCTACATCCTGTTAGAAGTTGGTGTGAGTACACATCTATATCTAATGAGGAAATGACTCAACTGAAATAACCAAAAACCATTACTTGCGCGTAATCACGCTTGATCCATATGTAAAATCATATTTTAAACCCATACATTGTCTTTGTTCATCTTGGCTTGTTTTAGGACAGCTGTTCTTTTTTCAAAATTTTACAATTATTCACCTTTGAAATGATTTACACGCTAGAATTTTAATTAACACGTGTGACCGGATTTTTTTCCTGTGGCAACTTTTTGTTAATCCTTTTAATTCTATCTCCATCACGTCAAGAATTATTCTGTTCCTAATTTCTGCAATACTATAATATGTAAGCAAATATCTTTAATGAACATTTACTCAACATTTGTATTCAAGATTTATAGCCCTTTCCATAATGTGTTCTTATCATTTCTTGGATTTGAACTATCCAATCAAATGGAGGTACAAACAATCTTTGCTTCCGTTATCACTCGAACGGTTGGCTTACAATACATAACTGAAACCCTGAATACATTTTAATTCTAACAAAATTAGTGCACTGTCACAGTAAACAATGACCTAGTAATCTTAATATGAGTTTTATTGGCATTACCATAGTTAAAAATTGTGCAACTCTCATTGAGATCTTTTTCTGTTCTGTTACGAAAGGAATTTTATTAAAAACTTCAAAATGGAACCGTACAAAACAGTAATAAGCTTATATCAAACTTCAATGATGTCAGCAGGTACATTGGTGATATCCTTACTATCGACAACCCCTAGTTTTTAGACTATCCACGAAAAAACTGAATAAACCAAATAATGATTCTAAATACTGTACTTTTTTGGATGAAACTATCATTGTTGATTTTGGTTAAATTAAAACTGAAATATGATAAAAAGGATGATTTTGATTTACTAATTTCCTTTTCCTTCGCGGCAACGTTCCTCTAGCTCTTTCATAAATATCTCAACTGGTACGAATCTTTTACTCTTTACGACTTTAATGAATATAACAAAACTTCTACAACAAGGTTACATATTTCATAAATTGTTAAACTAATTTTAAGAAGTTTTATAGTAGATATCAACATTTGATATCTAAATATTTCTTGACTCGCAAACAGCTTATTACTAAGGGCATTTCTCATCCGCGTTGTTACGATACTGTTGTTAAAGAATGCCAAAAACTGATAAAGAATCCAGAAAAAAACGGGGACGTAACATATATTCTTTACTTAATAGGGATGTTGACAGCATATTCTGCATGAATCCATTAGATTGGTTTTGGGATCCAGTAATCTGAAGATTTAACATGTATACTGGCCTCTCACTAATGCTGGCGATGTCTACTGAAATACATGATTCTTTACCAAACTCTTCGGGAAGTTTTGAGCTGGATTTGTTTCCGTGGTACGACAGTGTTTTACCAGCAGACTAGCCGGCAGTTCAGCATCGAAAAATCAGTGACCCGTCTTTCTAAATTACGTTTTGTCTTATTCTTTCTTTTTCAAGATTATGGGCTCCGAGTAAGTAGTATACCTGCATTTGGGTTTTACTTGTATGTTTATTATACCATAGGAAAACGGGATAGACAAGAAGTTTTAAACTGTGATGATATTACCCACTAGTTCAGGGAGAAGATGCCGAATACTTGAAACATTAAAACAAAGAAATATAAAGGTAAATATCATGAAAATCAAGTCAAATTATTATATTTGAAGATTTACTAGCATCAACTAGTTGTGCTCTAAAATCCCCCATGGTGAGAACGATGCGTCCAGAGAAAATAAATTCCCACAACACTTGTATTTGTTTGGTCCAAAAAGGCAAAACTCAATGGTAAATTCTCTGCAATGTGCTATAAATGGATGCCTATATACTGTTAATAACTTACATGTAGGTAATCTACGAAGTCAAGTCGTTTTACTAATATTCGTTCAGCAAATATTTTAAAACATGCACGATAATTCTACTTTAACTAAGTTAATTAATAAAAACTAGTACATCACGCTGTTTCTGGTAATGCAAAATGTTCAGATGAATACTGAATCGAGGACCAAAAAAATCATAAATCCAGAATGCATGATAATATAGGATCAAACACACATAGACAACATAAACTACCATGACAAAACAAACAGATCTCAATACAAACCCAATAATAATAAAGCCCTAACTAATGTAAGATATTGCCTTCACTTTCGGTAATCAGTTAATGTTAAGCATAAAGAAACAATAAAACTAGAGGCTCCCGGGAGCCTGTATCGCTCACCTGGCTTTCAGTTGCCCCCCTCATGGTAATATTGCAAGTTATACAGTTGATCTTCAGTCTCTCAAACGTTGGTAGCTGAAACACCACCAATATCTGGAACTGTATTTAAAGTCTGATCATGTTTTACTATATTTCTTTGTTGGGCTTTTTTAATAATGGCAAAAAATGTTCTTGCTCAGGATCACTTTCAACGCCAGATTTGAAGTTGAGACATCATTTGGTAAATGGCATTTTCAACATTGGTTTTAAAGTCGCAAAATCAATATTTTGTTATGGGAATGACAATTCCAGAGTTCTCGGAATACTTGGACTGAATAATAATGAGTCAATTGGATAAATTTCAGTAATGTAATTAGTTATAACTGATTTTAGATACAATGCATTTCATATAGATAAAATTCTCACCTATAAAAAGTGTTAAATTTGTCTTGAAAATCAACGGACAATGCAAGACGGAAAAAGATTCCGTTTCTCCCTTTTCACTTGTGCCGTTAGAAGTTACGTCATCAAGAATTGTGGACCGGCACGTACCGGGCCACAAGGTCAGACCGGCCAGAACATTTAGATGTTCAGGCCGGTACGACCGGAAGTGGACTGGCGATTCTCAGAAGCCCAAACGGCTAAAGAACCGTGTGAAGGCTTAAATTGAGAAAACAATACATAATTAACATTAGATACTATTCAATACAATAATGTCAATATACGATAAATAGAAACCATTACATTCCCCCTCCCTTAAGACATAATGTGGGAAACCACATTATTACAGAGTGAGAAGAGAATATAATACAAGATAAATAGCAACAAGCATAATATGATCATATATACACAATATGAATATCAACAATATAAAAATACTTCAACATAACCATGTTAAGTCATCTCATAAGAAAACTTATCAAATCTTAAAATTGAAACTTTTAAGAAAAATTTATATGATAAATACAAGTCCACTATGATGACCGATGAAGACAAGAACACGCCGAGGCAAGGAAATACTCACTAGTCACATTTGCGATTGTGACAGAGTCCGGGACGTGCCAACCTTACCGGTAAGTATAGCAGCGCTGCACACAACCAGCTATACAACTTAGATTCCCTGATGGATTGTGTTTAAACTAGGCTTTTGATAAGGTCTGGCATAGTGGTTTACTTTTTAAATTAAAGCAGTTTGGAATATGTGGCAGGCTGTTTAAGTTACCTGAAAGTTATTTAACTAATCGATCACAAAAAGTTGTTACTAATGGGAAATCGTCTAATGCTAAATTCACCAATGCTGGTGTTCCACAAGGTGCCAACCTTACCGGTAAGTATAGCAGCGCTGCACTTAACCAGCTATACAACTTAGATTCCCTGATGGATTGTGGCATGTAACTGTTTTCAACAATTTTAGATGTTTCCTGTTTCCTGTTATCTTTTTTATTTTTAATTCCAACTCCCCAAGTACGTACGCATCGTCTTCACAATCCCAGTGAGTATGTTGCTCGTCTGTTCATGAGGGTATTAGGATTTGACAAGTTCAAAGTTCAAAGTCCTTTATTAACCATTATTATACCTCCTGTAAGAAAGTTCTTTTATAGTAAAACAGTTTTATTTTCGCATAGTTTTCGAAAGAAATAGCGTTGACTGCACTATTGCAATAGTAAGCACTGCTGTTGTGAAGACTATTGATTTCTACGTCAATCATCATCAATCATCACGTGCGGGAGGCGCAGTTTTGATCTGACCGACAAGTTGGTGGTACTTACTGTGCAATTGATGTAATCAAGTTTCTAAGAGTGTCGTCTGCTACAGCGCTAAAATTTTTAATTTGTATTTTTTTGGGGGGTATTTTGACAGATTTTATTGGAAAGAAGAAGAAATGAAAAAAAACTAAGCTTCGTGTGTACACACATGTAATTCATTCTCCCAAAACAGTTGATGAAAATAAAACAGTGGTATCTTACAAAAGTCTTTGGAACTGAGGAAGGACGACCCTTATACTATTTTAGTATCGAACAACAAAATGTAATACTGTCTTGCTTTTTAAAAATTTTGGTTCATATTTGTTATCATTGTTTAAATGTATTGTTTAAAAGTATTTGCTGCAACGATTATGGGTTAAATAGTTTTCATAAAATTACTTTGTTTTGGTCTCTTGAAATATATTATTTCATTGCTAAAATAGGTTTCCTTCATGTGTTGATGTAATGG
>MJUU01013963.1:0-14607 GCA_002080025.1 Modiolus philippinarum | reverse complement strand
TTATTGTAATAGGACCACTCAATTCCCAGAATGTGACAACCTCGCGGTTATTGTAATATGACCACCCAATTCCCAGAATGTGATAACCCTGCAGTTATTGTAATAGGACCACTCAATTCACAGAATGTAATAACCCCGTGGTTGTTGTAATAGGACCCCTCAATTCCCAGAATGTGATAACCCCGCGGTTATTGTAACAGGACCACTCAATTCCCAGAATGTGATAACCCCGCGGTTATTGTAATAGGACCACTCAATTCCCAGAATGTGATAACCCCGCGGTTATTGTAATAGGACAACTCAATTCCCAGAATGTGATAACCCCGCAGTTATTGTAATAGGACTACTCAATTCCCAGAAAGTGATAACCCCGTGGTTATTGTAATAGGACCACTCAATTCCCAGAATGTGATGACCCCGTGGTTATTGTAATAGGACCACTCAATTCCTAGATTGTGATAACCCCACGGTTATTGTAATAGGACCACTCAACTCCCAGAATCTGATATCTCTGCAGTTATTGTAATAAATACATACCTTGGCATTACAATCTTAGTGATCCACTCAATTTTCCAGAATGTGATAACTCCGCGGTTATCGTAGTAGGATCTATTAAATCAAAATGAAAAATAACCAAAATATTACAAGTGTAATGACATCATAATATAATAACGTGTTGCACAGATGAAATGGAAAAAGGCAGATGATATTTTTAATATCTTTTTAATTATACCAGAAGCTTCTTAAAAAATAATAAGGTAACTATGCCGTCCTTTTCGGATATTTTGGAATGATTTCGTTTATTTTTTCCATTAAAGAATTAATTCTGCATATTTTGTATAACCGACATAATACCGTATGACTAAGGCAACTACATACTGTGGCGCGATAAAGTTTTAGTTTTGCACTCAATTCCTGTCAGATATTAATTTAAAATGGGTCTATAACATGGTTTACATGAAATTCATGATACTACCTCAAAAGTGTATGACCACATGAATGCCATATTCTGATCAGCTATAAACATTCCTAGGAAGTGGAAAACTCTCAAGTTTTACCTTTTATATCATTCAGTCTTCTCAAAGTTGACTTAAAAATTATATTTTTTTTTATATATATAGTTATATTATTTATTCAGAAACTACCCCTTTACAACGGGAGCACTTGCATGCGGGGTTCATGCAAGTGCGTCTAATATCACAGTTATTATTAAAATTAACTACATGCACATATGAAAAATAAATTACTATACATATAATACAGTATAAGAATCTCAAATCAATAATTAAAATGTTCATTATGATCAATCAATACTAAAATAAATGCAGTAAGTTAAAATGCGTAAAATTCTCCTAATATTCTATCTTTAAAATTGATCAGTGATTGTTTTCCTAATATTATACATCTGGGATAACATCTTTTTACTTATTGAATCAAGATATTTAGTAACATTTTCATCATATGAGTTAAAACAATCACCAATTAAAACAAGAAGTTTATAAAACGGCGACAACTCAGTGAAGCAAAATCCTGGTAGAATATCACGTAGATAATCGTCAATTTTATGAAAAAGGGAGCTTCGGATAGATTCATATGCATGACAGTGTAGTAAGAAATGTTCCAAAGACTCTTCGGAGTTGCTGTCGCAAGATTGACATAAATAACTTTCTCTTAAGTTCATTCTATGGAGAATTTGATTTACAGCAAGGGTGTTAGTCCTCGCGAACATTTTAAGTCTCGTACCTTGAAAATCAAGATCATTTGAAAGGTAAGCTTGTTGGCCCCGACAAAGGGGGAAATCTGAATACATGTAGAGACTACTCTTCCCTCTCATTTCTGAATTTCTTTGTCATGAACAAAGTTTCCAAAAAATTTGTTAAAAACCTTAACATTTACATCTGATTCGTAATAAAAATCGAGGCCTACCTTTTCAAAAATACTTTTCAAATATTCTGTATTATCCCAACCCTTATGTAAACTGCATTGCCTCAGATTTTAACTTCCCAATTGTGAACTTTCCCTTTCTGAGCAGCAATATACCTACCTCTCCAGCCTATGGAGTGTACATTTCACAGTTGATTCGTTACTGTCGGGCATGCAGTTTATACAGTGACTTTTTAGTTAGAGCAAAAACACTGTCCCAAAAGCTGCTTAGTCAGGGATTTGTTCAGCCTTTGTTACTTTCATCCCTTCAGAAATTCTATGGCCGTCACCATGACATCATTGACAGATATGACGTGTCTGTGTCCCAAATAAAAACGGACATTTTTAGCTAGATTTCACGTCTTCACGGATTTGACATAACCGGATTTGACTCAACCCCGGATTGACTCACTGATAGTGTGACGGGTGCCGCTAGCGGAGCAGGACATGCTTACCCTTCCGGAGCACCTGATGTCACTCCCGGTTTTCATGGGAGTTCACACTATGAGTGCCTTAGTTCTTAATGTTATCTTTTTATTTCCGTGCATTGTAGCTGTCTCACGTCCTAGTTTTGTCTTTGTTTTATCTGTTACCGTTTTTGCCATGTCTTTGGACTTCGATTTTTGTAGGCATCGCTTCCCTTGTTCCTTCGGTATTCTACTGCCGTTGTTTCATCAAAAAGAATTTTGCAGAGTCTAGAACTGTCCAACTTTTGTAACCTGGAGAAATAAGATACTCTTTGCCTATCCATAAAATCATTGATAGGTTTGAATTAAACTTATTTTATTGCTCAATATATACAGCAATGGGATTGGGCACAAGTTATTACAACGTTATATAAAGCCCTCTCCCTACTACAAACAACATATAATAATAAATGACAGCAAATGAAGAAGAAATATAACTAATGATTAATTCAAACTATATATAGAAGCACACACACACACACACACTCACACATACACTGTAGCAGCTAAGCAAAGCGTTTACTGTGCTTAATAAAATCATGAACAGCATGAAAAATATCTATGTTATGCTCCATTGAGTAGTTTTCATTTCCGAAAAGAATAATGTTTAATGAAATATTTCCATAAATTCGAAGTACTAAAAATAAATCACGACGCATTTCATCATATAGTGGACATTCCAAAGTTTTCACATGGATAACAACACATGCAGCTAGGATTGTCTCTTAAATTGACACGAAACACATCATAATTCAAAACACTATTATTATAGCGAAGTTTAGTGTGTAAAATATTTGTTCTCCTTGAGCCATAGAGATACCAAAGAGGAACAGAAGGTTTTGTTATGGATTTGTTTAATACGGTTTTAAAAGTTCTCTTAGTTTGACAGTTCCTGTCATCAATACTTAGATTATTCCATGCACGTAGTGAAGCAGGTAAACGACGAATTAGTTAATGATAATCTATAATATGGATTAACATAATTTTCTCCATTACGTAAAGGGTAATTAGAAATTTCAAATACTTTAGGGGGTAAAATGTCATTCAGGTATGAGGGACAGTGGTTGTTTACAATATCGTACATCAAACACAAACATCTTTTGTTCCTTCTGTCTACTAGTGTTTCCCATCCCGTTTCTAAATATAACGATTCTCTACTCGAATATATTGGTAAACCAGTGACAATCCTAGCTGCCTCCATTTGTAGTTTTTCTACTTTTTCAGCAAGTTCAACCCCACAGCCATTCCACAGTTCACAACCATACTCCATGACAGGTCTAATATATGTAAGATAAATTTTATTTAAATGTTCTCTTTTCAACAAATATTTTAATTTACGTAGTAAGGAAAGCTTTCTAAATACACTTTTACAAATATTGTCAATGTGAAACGCCCATTTGCAATCATCGCTAAAAGTAATACCCAAGTGTCTATGTTGTTTACAAGCTTCAAGAATTACATCTTGGAAACATATTTCCAGACTACCACAGTTTAGCATATTAGAAATGAATAGAAACTTGGTTTTATTAGGATTAAAATTAACCAACCATTTTTTCGACCAGTCGTCTATTTTTACTAAGTCATTATTGATTTTTTCCTCTAAAAGTTGTTTAGACGTGAAATTATAAGATAGTGAAGTGTCATCTGCAAATAATCTAGTCAAAGAATCAAGATTATCAGCTATATCTTTGACATAAATCAAAAACAGGAGGGGGCCTAGCACGGAACCTTGTGGAACGCCTGCTTTAATGTCTCTTAAAGTTGAAAAAGAATTGTCAACCATAACACGTTGTTTTCTGTAAGCAAGATAACTTGAAAACCAATCTAACAGTTGACCTGTTACACCATGGGCCTTAAGTTTGACAACTAATGCTTTCAACCATACACGGTCAAACGCCTTAGAGATATCGCAAAATACAATATAAAGGTATTTCTTCTCCTCTAACGCTGTACAAATATTATGAAAAATTTCAATTAGTTGGTGAACTGTGGAATGCCCCGGGGTGAATCCTGACTGAAATTTATACAATAAATTATTAGACAATAGATGATTAAACACGCGTATTTAAAAACGATCCTACCAAAAAAAAACATTGATAGGTTCCCATCCTAATTCTAAAGGATTGAAGCTTTGGGGACTGTCATACTTTTAGAATTTCTCATTCTTCAAAAAAAAAAAAAATAAGAAGAAGAAGAAGAAGAAAATAGAAAATAAATAAGGATGACATCCACTCTTAGGTGAAATTATATTAAAGGAAAAAATGATTCAGATCTCTCAGATGAAAAGGTGAAAATGAACAAAGAAACATTATATTGTCTCTGTTACATCATTTTGCAGTAATTACTTTTCCACTTAAAAACGTGCAAAATTATAAAATTGATAGTGACTGCAAACAGAGGAAGTATACGGCGGAGTTTACCGATAGACCAAGAAGGCCATGTGATTTATGTACGTCATTCCCTATACAGCATTTTATTTTTGCTCTATATATAGCTGTTCTATCTGTTAAAAACTTATTGAATAATCTATATTCTCTGTTCTGTTCATCTGTGTTTATTACTTTATCCGTCTTTGGAATAAACTGATTAAAATGAATAAACAATGGTATATTTTTTAAGATTAATAATTTGAAAGAAATATAATAGACAATAGCAATTTTTTTATTGCTAAAGACATACATTCAGTGATCCAGGAAGTAGAAAAGTTGTAATTTTACAGGTTATACTTTTACAAGTTTGTCTTTTCACGCATTGGTAACTTCAGAAGTAAAAGCCTGGACAATCCTTTTGTATTCAACATATACATTTAACATAAATGTCATCTATTTCTTTTAATAATACGGTATTCAAAAGTTTTTCCAGTTCGATACACTCTTAAAAAAAGTAAAGTGTAGACAGTCGATCGCCATTGGATGACATTTTTGGAATAACCGTTTCACATTTTGACTACACACAATTAGTAATTTAGGGTTTCCCAAGAATTAAGACTACATGACAAGCAATTTGACCCAACAGCTTGAAATTTCATATCCGATAGGGCTCCTGGTTTTATGTTTTTAGGGACCGACCTGAAGGTGGGGTTATGTTTTTTTCACATGTATCAACAAAATATTTTTTTTTCCAAAATTAACATAATTCTTTAGGGCAAAAAGTCTCCTAGGAAAAAACCAAAGCCCCCCCTTTCAAGTTAAATGGTCGGTCCCTTATTATTGCTTAACGTGTATTTCATAGAGAAGGCAAGGGTGATTCAATAACATCAAAACAGCAAACCGATTTTCCCATTACAGATAACAGGGAATTAAAAATTACAATAACAGAAAACAGAGAATCAATTTTACCCAGTAACACAAAAATAGTAAATCCCTTGCCCCCCCTTTTCATATCTTGGACACAAGGTCGTTTGAATGCTTTTGTTAGTGACACATTTTATGCCCAATCTGCAACGATTTAAACCCAAATTATCTTCAGTGCCCCCTGTTTTGACCTACAGATGTACTATGATTTTGACCCCTAGTGTCCTGAGGGGCCTGATGGGGGGATCTCATCACGAATCACGAAAAAATTATTTGGACCAATCACAGTTCACGGAAAATTCATTTTGTCAATCACGGATCAAACAATGTTCTAATAACGATTCACGACCAATTAATGATATGGAAAACGAATCATGGGGAATTGAAATCCCCGATCACGGAGAACGAAATAAACCCATCGGTCCCCTCTGTCCTTAGTGCCATATGTATCGGGCTTGATATCCTCTGTTTGTAAATTGATGCTACCATGATTTTGAACCTTAATGTTTTTATTTTATGCCACTTATTTTGGACTACTGGTGTACAATGATTTTGAACCCTATTACTATCACACATTTTGCCCTACAGATTGGATTTCACTCCAGTTTGTCCTTACTCCTATATGGTACATCAAACTGATATTCTACGAGTTTGACACATTTTGTCTTTAGAGACACATGTTTTACCCTACTTATGAACTAGTTTGACCCCTATAGCGGACGGTGTTACATGATTTGCACTACATATGTACTTCGAGTTTGACCCCTGTTGTCTTTATGTCAGATGGTTAGGTTATGTTTCGCTTATGAATATGACAGATATACTTGCTGTAAAAATCGAAATTAGTTTATCCCTGTTGAAAAAAAGTTACATTTTGTAGTTTTTTTCCTGAAGTTCCGTTCGACACAGGACAGAAATAGATCTACAATGAGAAGTGCACGATTTGTAAACACATGAATTCCAATAATCTGTTAATTATCAATTTTGCCAAAAAAAGTGTATACTAAGATATTGTCAGAAAAAAACAATGAAAAGATATGGAGTAAATGCACATGAGACAAAGTCTCTACAAAAACATGGCAAATCAAGCAAAAGGATAACACCCTTATAGTTGTTTTGAACCTTAACAATGAGCTTTGCTCACACATCAAAGTAAGTTCAAGGCGGCCGGTTTGAGCGGGAGTCATTTGCAAATGTCGAAACACGCTTCATCAATGTCTGTCTTTACCCATGAATGCGGGATTCTTGTTTACCTACTAAATGCTTTTTTATTTGATTGATATATAATATCTGTTAGGCACTAATCGTCTGATTGAGGGGCGAGGGGGTTCTTTAGGCACTAATCGTCTGATTGAGGGGCGAGGGGATTCTTTAGGCACTAATCGTATGATTGAGGGGCGAGGGGGTTCTTTAGGCACTAATCGTCTGATTGAGGGGCGAGGAGGTTCTTTAGGCACTAATCGTCTGATTGAGGGGCGAGGGGGTTCTTTAGGCACTAATCGTCTGATTGAGGGGCGAGGGGGATCTTTAGGCACTAATCGTCTGATTGAGGGGCGAGGGGGTTCTTTAGGCACTAATCGTCTGATTGAGGGGCGAGGGGGTTCTTTAGGCACTAATCGTCTGATTGAGGGGGGAGGGGGTTCTTTAGGCACTAATCGTCTGATTGAGGGGGGAGGGGGTTCTTTCTGTGAGAGAAAGTTTATAGCTACTATTTTGGTGGCCGAAAGAAATAACTAGCCTAACATAGAGTGACAAAATTATCCAATTTGCAGTTGTTTTTTGGATAAAAACAATTTTCTCAGACTAACTAAAGGCTAGAGACTAGTAGCTCACCTGGTCGAAGGTTGGCATAGACAGAACAAATAACCTCAATGATAAAGGGTCTCATTTTCTAGTATGATTATAGACCTCAATATAATATGACCCAATGTGTTAGAGATGATCTTTGTTGTTTGTTTACAAAGTTAAACTTAGTTCACCGTTGGCGTTCAAAGACAGCCAATGAAGGCCAGTTGTGACTCGGTTTGGTTGCAATTAGCCATTGCAAGTAGTTTTAGAGAACATGTTCTTTGAATGTGTTTTCCAATAGGGTGCAATGTTAAACTAAGTTCACCGTTGGCGACCATCTTGGATTGCATTCTTGTCAGACATATTTTTAAAGAGGACACCCAAGGACTATTTTGACCAAGTTTGTTTCCAATTAGCTGAGTTGTTTAATAGAGGAAGGTCTTTGAATGTGTGTTCCTATACGGTTCAATGTTAAACTTTGTTCTCAGCTGGCGGACATCTTGGATATGACACGGACTTGCCGGATACATTTTTCAAAGGGTACTAACTAAGGACAGCTGTGACCAAGTATGGTTCCAATTTCTAATAGTAGTCTCAGAGGAGATTTTTTAATCTGTTTTCCCGTAAGGGCCAATGTTAAACTCAGTTCCCGCTGGCGGCCATCTTGAATGAGGTCGGCAACTTCCATTATGAAGATAAATGTAGTCCTTGACATTCTGAACATTTTTGCAGTTAATCTTATCCTCTATCTTTTATCCTTGTTAAAATAAAAGGCTTAAATGTATAAACTTCTATAAAAAATACCAATAAAGGGCAATAACTCCTGTATACAACACGTAGGTCTTCAGATTTTCTTCAAACTTTCTAGGTAGTAGATCTTGATTGGCTGAACATTTTCTCAATTAAAAGTTGACCTCTTTCGTCTATTTTTTTATGAAATTTTTTAAAAATATTTAAAAAATGGCAATAACGCCAAGACGAGTTTTCGGATTTTCTTCATAATTGCAAGGCGATTTGATTTTATCATGTTGGTCATTTTTACCTCATAACTAGAATTTTAGTTCCTGTACAGTTTTTGAGTTATTTGCCAAAAAATGGCAATTTACCCCTATGTCATATTTTTAGTAACGGCAGCCATGTTGTAAGATCCATGGACTCCTGGGACGCAATTTTGAACCTAGATACCCCGGTTATGATTCTGAACAAGTTTGGTTATAATTGGCCCACTGGTTTTAGAGGCGGAAGATTTTTTAAAAAGTTTACGACGAACGGGCGGACACCAACCGACGCCAAATGATGACAATAGCTCACATGGCCTTTTAGGCAAGGTGAGCTAAAAAGGACAAAAGGTCGATTTATATGTATTCTGTACATGGTACATGTAAGGTTAATGTGTATACAATACACCTTCATATACTAAATAAACGAATAGAATAATAGTACAAAAAAATTCTGAAAAATATGAAGTCAATATTAATTGAAATATTTCGTTTCCTTTCAATTTTTAATCACTTTCGTATAATTTGTTTAAAATTGATTTTGAATTGCTAAATAAAATTTAAGACTCGACAAAGAATATTTATTATTTAGAAATGAAGATTCCGGTGATAAAACAATTTTAAAGGTATTTTTATTTTTGTCTAATGTCTGTAGAAGAGTACTGTACTCGGACATTTTGATAATTTATGTCTTTAGTGCAGATGAATTAAAAAAATATATTTATGAAGGAAATCTAATGGCCCCGGGCCAATGGCAAGGAAAAGCGGAAATTAAACTTCCCAGTTTTAAGATCAATTGTAATCAAACTTAAAGTGTCTTCAGAAACAAACTAAAAAAAATAAATAAATAAAAAGAAATAAAACATTTTTTACCTCCTGTCAATATACAGACGAAAGTTGTATATAAGATCGGACCTAACATCGTCATGTTATTTCCAATTCTATTTTTAAATTATTTCAAATTTATTCTATTTTTGAACCACAAGTACGTCAAGGGGATTTTAAATATTGAATTTTCCAATTTATCTATATTTAGAAAAATAACAACAATTTCATCAAAAAATGTTTCCCTGTTCTTCAAAAGCCAAGCTGAATGTAAGTGAAACACATATAGAAAGGTATGTTTATTTTTATGTTTCATGATTTTGACAACTGTGTAGAATATTAAGTTAACGAATATTAAAAATATGATTATTTCACACAAATGTACAATGAAAAATATAAAAAAGGGGGTGGGAAAAGGGATGAGGAGACCACATTTTCGGTCCAATAAGGGCTGATACAAAGATAAAATAATAATAATAGAAAGTTATAATAACACAAGATGAACAGACTCTCGTCCATTTCGTAACACAAATCCCTAACATTGAGTAAACTTAATATTTTACAGAGTACCAGAAAAAAATGTATCTAGACAGATTGAAATATACACATTTTGTTTTTGATACGGACTTTATCACGGCCAGTATCAAGTGAGCCCGTTAGGGCGAGCTTGATGCGTTACGCCGTGATAAAGTCCGCATCAAAAACAAAATTTCATGTATTTCTTTTATCGGTAATTCACAAAATAATAAACAGAACTCTAAATGAAATTGTAATAAGCTGAAATTTTTATTTTAGCACAATTAATCTATTGTTTATTGCAATAATTTAAAAACGTCTTACGCGTATGAGTACAGAACATGACGTCAGCTTAGCAACCCGCACGTGACTCCTTCACAGTGACCCGATATTTTTGTATAGACGAGTTTCCAATTGGTGAATTTTCCCGGAAAAATTTGACGTCACAATATATATTTTTGGACGTCACAATGTTACGTGACGCAATTTACTCCGTTTGACCCCAGGTCAATCGGGGCAATTCATTCATAAAATGAAATTGGAAATTCGTCTATTAGTGTCCAGTTCGGTGATACTGAGAATATCAGTCTGTGTAGATCAAAGGAAATTCATACAAATTACCGATAAATATAAATCCAAGGGTTGGTTGTGATCTTATCTTTAATTAATATGTATCTATTTATACAGTTCATGAAGCTGAGTAAGAAAAAAATCATTTTTTATCTATTCAAGGGAGACTGATGTTAGTAAAACTTTTACTCTTCTTGTGAACTGAATGTAGTATAAGATGGAATGTCAAAACATAAAATTATTATGAATGTAACTTTAGACAAGGTGTGAGTAAAATTTCACGTCTTAATAAACATTACTTATACAGCAGATCATTGGGAAAAAATTAGAATGTAAAAAAAAATATGTGGTCGTTTTAAACAAATATAAAGAATCTAAATCTAACTAAATAAAAAAAAATTAGGTTCTAAAAACCAATAATTTTATGTATCCTTTTATTTTTTTCAGTAGAAACTACAATAAAATATGGCAAGCTTTCGTTTCATTATTTTCACATCTGGACTTCAAATAGTGGCTCTGACATTTTTTATAAACAACAGTCCATATATCCTGATTGGTAAAGACTTCCTTGATGGTATATGTAAAGTCCAGAGACAGGTCCATAAGGAATATAAAGCTCAGCCTCGGACAGGATTCATACATCCAACATTACCTCAGTCAGCGTCTAACGATTTAAAAAATACACGGGCAGTATTCGAAGATCAGAAAGATTCAACTCATTCAATCCACCCAAAGCCATGCGTGAACTGCGACCTTCGAGATACAACTACCAAACTCGAGTTTCCATTATTGGTGAAAACAAACCTCAAGAAAAGTAAACACAGTATTATAGTAGAGGAATTCTGTGCAGGAAGAACATTACATTATATATTTATATTTTCGCTTGTTGTAGTTTCTGTGGTAAACTGTATGCCGTACATAAACAGGGAGGGGGCATTAAAAAGGATCTCATCGATTATAACAATCAATATGAAACGTGTGTACAGAGATGAAAATATTCAAAAGTACTCTGATGTCATTGTGAATTTTTAAGATTGACCATCTTCTTGATGTAGACCTTTTTATATTTTTATTTGAGAAGAATTCCAGTCGCATTGGCGGATTTAGGGGGCCGGGTGGGCCCGGGCCCCCCTTTAGGTCGGAAAATATTTAAAATTCCTAGGGGTTTTTAAAAAAATTGGGTTCTGGGCCCCCCTTTTGAAAAAAATATTGGTCGCGCCCCCCTTAGCAGAAAGTCTGGATCCGCCACTGAGTCGTTTATTTGTCTGACAATAAGCATGATAAATAATTTCAAAAATTGGTACAAAAAGATAAAGAAAATACATGTAAAAAAATAAAAACGGTCCGTCCTTTTTTTCGATGTTTAGGAACGTTTTGTTCCTTTCCGGTATCGTTGAACCATTTAAGTTTATTTTCTCCGTTGTGTACTGTGTACAATGATGCTATTGTTGTGTATATACTTAAAATTGTTGTGTATGAACTTAAGTTCTGTTTTAACTAGAGTAAGATGAAATAAATAAAGCAATTTTAAGAGTTTAGTCAAATTCTGTATTTTATTGTTTTTATGCTTAAGTCGGGATGTTATGAATATGTGTTCCCATGTGCACATTATCAGGAAGTGCACGGACACTTCGAAATTGTTTTGTTTTACCATGTTGCTAAATTTCTTTTACTCGGTATAAAGTTTATCTAGGATGAAAAGAATGTTTGTATGGGGACAACGTACCCGATTTTTGGGGGGGATTTTATTTTCAGTACGATTGCACAAATTTTGTAGATTGTAGTTTTATAAAACTCTCTCATTATAACTTGAGTTCTACTTGGTAAATGCTCTAACAATACACTATTTGGCAAAACAGGCAAATTTTCACGAAATATGTAGTATTGCCGTTTCAGGAGTTGAAATTTGGGTGGCATGCAGAACATTTATTTAAAATCAGGATGACTTTTGTTCATGCTATTTTAGTTCATCACTAAGTCACGTATAATTTTAACTTATTGGGATGCTGCATTTGTTTAAACACTGTGTGGATATGCCTAAGTCGTCATTCTATATTTATTTTACTTTATTTTACTTTATTTTTTATGTTTATTTTTGTTTACTTACCGTCTGTATACAGTTAATACTGTACTTACTACAGCATGTCCACACAGTTAACAGGTAATAGCATGTCGGAACAAGTTGGACAAATTCTGAAGTTTTCTCCTTGTGATTTTTTCATTTATATTGTAATATTCGTGAACATACCATAGAATGTTTTCAAAGTATTTTATTGATTTTTGCTTTGTTTAAATTATTTACGTCCTTCTGAATCGTTAGGTACAATGATTAGAATCAAGAAAAATAACAAAATACCGAAGTTACTGTCAATTTAGTTTCTGCATACGGCCATTTCGACAACTTATGTCCCTTCAAAAACATTTAAAAATTCATAAACCTAAATAAATATATGTATATATGTAAAAGCTGAAAGAGAACAAATATAACCAATATGATCTATATATAAAGCCAAAATCAGGCCTCAGTCACACTGTCACGTTTTATTAGCCATCCCTCTATATACGTAGCAAAAGCATGGCGATGCGTAGTTAAAACATCTATATACGTAGCTATGCGTAGACTCGTTCTTTTTTGGTATCGTTTATGTTGGTCTGTCCAACACAAACGTGGTCAAAAATTGTTAGTACATACGTACTGAACCGTGGCAAGAACGTACTGATCGGTTTGTAAACCGTAACCGATACGTAGTGGTATGTAGTATGGAACCATTTTTCTATAGTATGTGGCCAAAAGTGAGTTCCCTGTGCATTGCATATAAAAATGTGAATTTTCAAAAAATTGTCATGCAGTCATTTCTCGTCCAAATTTCATATTTTTTTAGCTGTTGAATGCAGATTTATACACAGTTTCTTGTCATAATTGTTACACTATTTTTTTAACTTGAAATTGTCACTAGTAAAAAGCAGTTCAAAAATATGACGTTGGAAATTTACTATCATTCTTTGGAAAATATATCGTCAAAAATTTAAATAACTTTGTAATAAAATATGTGAAAATTATAGAGAAATTATCAAGAGAAAGTGAATTTAATTCTGCTTGTAACAGTAAAAAATTATGAAAACCGCATGAGAATTGACTGCAAGATAATTTTTTGAAAAAGTCCCGTTTTACATGAAATGAACAGGGATTAATGACGTTGATGGCCCACTTTTAGGTTTATACTATACTTTCTAGTACGTTCTTCAATGTTTTGGTCAATGTTAGTGCCAGTACCAAGTCCGGTTATCTCGAAATGTATGCCTCTGGTCTGTCATGTATTTTTCTAACTTCCGGTTCCTTGGTGGCTGGTGGCTTATGATTGTAATGTTCGGCCATGGTAACTGTTTACTGTTATCTTGACTTTTTATTTATTCACATAGAAGCAGCAAAGTAAACTATCATTATCTCTAATTAAACGAAACATTATGACTAGCTATAACCAGGCTCAAGCTAGCGACCAATAACTAGCGACCAATAAGCTAGCGACCAATAAGAAGATATGTCTGGAAACCGAAAATAAAAAGAACACCAGAAATCACTTCAAATAATTTTTAGCGACCAATAAGAAAAAAAACACATATTTCATCGTATTTAATTTATATGCTTGTTTTAAAACACCGTGGAGTGAAAATTCACTAACCGGCATACACTTACTCGCAACAAAGAGCTAGTTTTTACATAGATTCCGTAATATGCGGAACTATACTAGTATAATACTGGTACAAAGTCTCTGTAATTTTCGTGGTATTAAGTCCCCTTGATTTTCGTTGTCCTCGAATATAGTTCCTGTTTATTTAGTGTATTTCCTCAGATTTTTTCTATGCACGTACTTCATTCTTTTCTTTTTGGTATGTTTTTGGGGTCGAATTTAAGAAAAGACATTGAAGAAAATTAATTTGAAAAGCAGTATGATGTGAATTAGAATTTGATGTTTAAGGAGTGATTTGGTCATAATGATGCAAAATAATGGCGATATCGAACATTCAGGGATATTTTACTTACAAATAGTAACGTCATAGTAAATTTCACACAAAGATTGGTTTTACCTGAGTGCCAACAATTAACATCAATTGCAAATGCACACGGTAACATCATGTAAACAGCTAATTTTTTTTTTTCAAATGATGTTCTCAAAGCAAACTTTCGAACCCTGGTGTACATTTCAGTAGAGGTGACCCACCCTGGCA
>MJUU01013959.1:175158-186890 GCA_002080025.1 Modiolus philippinarum | reverse complement strand
TAAGCGCCCCTGTTTTTGAATTTTCTAAGCGCCCTGGGCGCTTATTGGATCGAATACGGTATTTTGATTATATTTTAAGATATACAGGACAGAATTCGATGATCTTATTCTTACACCTATAACAAATGAAGTTTCTCAATGAAAGGGAGTTTATTTTCTTATTTATATATTTATCCATATAAACGGAGAATTTAGTTGGAAACAAATGCCCAAAGATCTATGTAATTAAATGGGTTTAATTGTAAGATTAAACAACAAAATACCGAAGTTACTGTTTAATATGTAACATTTTTGTCTTTGGAGCAGTATGGGAAAAGTTTTCTCTGAATTTAAAAAAAAAGCTCTATTCCCTTTATTAAATACTCTAGCTCCAGAAAAGTGTCCAGATGAGGTAAAATATATATTTTGGTCATTTGATCACTTGATTATAGACTAACCATTTAATTTTGTCATACTCGTCATCATGAATTTTTTTATCTGCAACTTTTGTCCGAGTTCTATCTTTCTTTTTTGTTTCTTTTATTCTTATTTTTTTTCATAATTAATTGCTTCCTTCATTCTAGATTTTTTTTTAAATCACAGAGTACAATCCTCCTGTTTGAAATATATTCAAAACAACATTTTCCCCTAAAAACCAATCAATTACCCCGTTAATTTTTTTCTGTTTCTTTCGAATATCTACTACATGTACATGTACTTAATGGGGGCAATAACAGAATTGTCAAGACAGCCAAATTCCAAGAGGCAAAGAGAAAGCAGGTGTCGACCGCAACGGTCCTAACTAGATACAAAAGAAATGATGGGTTAAACCGGTTTTATAGCGCGCACCCCCTCTTTCGATTGTGGTTGTATCCTGCAGCAAATCAACAGCATTTGCCACCGCATTGAAATGTTCAGACCAGTACTAAGTAAAAATGGTATTGTGAGAGATGTGGTCGGTGGCTGATTGGCAAATGTCATTTTCATTGGTAAGTGAAATCAACTAAATATTTAACCATCAGTTTGGGAAATAAAAATTCATGTGTTGATTATCCCTAAAGTCCTTTATTATATCTTTTATTTATTGTTCTGTTATTATATATGGTGGTTAACTTAATATATGCTATCAGAAAACCCCTAAGTGTTCTATTGCCCACGGCCGTTTGCCTTTTGTCATAGAACACATTGTCTGACACCTTAGTCAACTTAGAGTTGGCTGAGGAGATAATCTCTCATAAAATTATCTTGGAGCAGTCACAAAAAGCTCCTTTAAGTTAACGTAGAATAGGTAGCAATTCTGTCTGCTCAAGAACTGCTCCAGAATCTTTACCGCTGTGGCCAGTCATTTTCATAATTAGAATCCTGACAGTTCTGGTCAGAACCACTACCATTGTGACTTGGTCTACCCCTGACCGCTCTGACCTATTCTAGCCATGACCGCTCTGACCCATTCAAGCCATAACTGCTCGCGGTTGACTTGTTTTAGCTATGACCGCTCTAAAACCTGCCTTTGTCCGTTAGACCTGACAAATATTCATAAAGTGTCAAATATTTACAAGAAATTCACATATTTCAAGTGGGTCCTAAGTGGCCGGGTAGTTAAGGTAGTTCTACTACCTGTACAACCACTGTAGTCTATCACAACTTGGGTGTAAGTTCGCGTTCCGCTTTGCACATTACAGAAAAGGATGCACTCGACTTACAATCTTAAGTGATAAGGTATGTCAGTTACCTTCCCAAGGTCGATGGTTCTCTCCGGGTGCTCGGTTTCCTCAACCACTAAAACTGACCGTCATGAAAAAGCTGAAATAATGCTGAAAGTGACATTAAACCCCATATCAACCAATCAAACAATCAATCATTTTTAAGTTTAATTCTGAAAAGGATTGAAAAACAGAAATATTAAATGAATTTTTCTGATTAAAAATTCCATTGTGGTCAGTGTTTTGTTTTTGGGATTATTCCAACGTGTTTATCAGGATAATTTTGTAAAAAAAAAAAAGTAGGAGTTAATTCCCGGTTCCAGACGGCCATGATACACGAAAACTGAGTTCAAAATATTTTACCGTAAAGCAAAAAATCTTGAATTAATTTAAAGGAAAAATGTCAATAAATATCAGATTACGTTTATTGACACAAGTAATTATGGAAATAAACCATCGTAGAATACTGTGGTTATTTTTTTTTATAATTTAAACTGTTTTGGACTTGGGAAATAAGGACGCCTTTAATTTTATATTCAGTTTTAAAATTCTAGAACCAAGACGGCCGCAGCCAAAGCAGACTTGAAAAAAACTATCATAACAAGAACAGATTTAGCAAGAAAGGTTATGTCCAGAACAAACTTAAGTTTGACGGTCATAACCAGAGAGTAGGCTTGGGTATAACAGCCATGGCCAAGACAGACTTGGTGAGAACGGTCTTGGCTAGAACAGGCATGATTTTAGAACCAGAGCAGACGTGATGATAAGATTATCCTAAGTATGTTCCAAGTTAAATAACAGTTGTTTTCGTGACTGCTCTCCAAGTAAACTTGGACAAGAGGTTCATGATGCCTGCTTCCCATTGTATTCATTTCCATTGCCCTCATACGCATTAAATAACTGTATACTATACTTCCGGTATTTTGTGTGACGAAGAACTCGTTTTGTATTTTTTTTTAATTGTTTAATGTATTTTTCCAAATCTTTGTTGCTGTTTCAATTGTTAATTTTGGCTTCAACGCAGTACTTTATTTGATGCCCTTTAATTCCCTTTACGTTCCTCAAAGACATTCAAGGTATCAAGATATATAAGATGGGGTGATTTACTTGGATTTTCATTTTCTGCAAGCTTCAATACCATTCATTTTCAACTTGAAGTTGAACATATATAATATTATGAAATATCGTAATTTTATACCTTTATTACGTACTTCCATAATATTATGATATCGTGTAATTTTTACTTCATTATGAATTTGCATAATTTTCGCCTTGAAATTGTACATTCATGTCATTATGATATATCGTAATTTCTATCAGTTTTGAAACATTTTTGAGTTTATGGTCTTCCAAACGTTAAGATTTTATCAGTACTGAAGAGACATGAGTTGTCGAAAAGCGCATATGGAGAAAGTAAATTCACAGTAACTTCGGTATTTAGTTACATGTATTTGTTACCACTGGGTCGATGCCACTGCTGGTGGAATGTTAGTCCCCGAGGGTATTTACCAGCCCAGTAGCCAGTACTTCAGTGCTGACCCGAAAGCCTATTATTTTTTCGAACCTTACAATATCTAAATTTTTGTAAATTTTGTTGAAAACTAAGGAGTATCTCCCTCGTGCAAAGCTATGTCCTTAACTGATTTTTCCCTATCGGTTTGAAAACATTTTTCAGTTTATGGTCTTCCAAACGTTTAGATTTTATCTGCACTGAAGAAACATAAGTTGTCGAAATGTGCATACTTCGGTATTTAGTTATTTCTAAGCTTTATTACATACTTCCATAATATTATGATATCCTATAATTTTTATTTCATTATGAAAATCCATAAAATTGTGTTATAAATTACTAATTGGCATCTAAAGGTGCGTTTTTCACTAGTGACTGAGCAAAAAGTAAAAGTTTTCTGATGTACTTGGCATATTTACTCGTAATTCAGATTTTACATTTCATATTACATATAATATAAGGATTGGAAACATCGGCTGGGCGATTAAGAGCACGAAATGCTACATTATTCTGAGCACGGAACACATGTTATTTTACTCACTTCTGTGAGACAATTTTGGTTGAAATTAAAAGCCCTGCAAATCACAGAATCGTAACAGTGACTTGTCGGTTATCTCCCTGGATAAAAATAGTTATATGATCGAAGTGGAGATGATTATAATTTGCATATCAAGTGCCGCTTCTGATATTGACATTAAAATTATCTCCTCTTTGACCATATATAACTCATTTAGTACGGGTAAAAATTTGATGAAGTTTATGAAATAAATATTGAGTGTTTTGTTTTGGGTCGTTTTAACCTGGATATAGGATGTTGTCTCCTTGAATTTACCCCATTTCCTTTCTTTTGCATAGTAATTTTTAGTGAGGTCTGAACTGAGAAGGTAACTTTTATATTTTCTATAGAAATATCAATGTTGAAATATTATAGATTAGGAAATAAGAAGAAGGGATTACTATATGATGCAAACGTGTGTAGGATGAGACTTCACCGAAATGATAACAATTCATGGTTCTCTAGCATAGTTTTTTTTTAATTGTAGAGTTAAATAAGTCATGTCCAGATATATAGTGTACACCTATATATATATTTCCAAAACTCGTCACACAGAAATTACTTGATAGTTTTTTCCTTCATTTATCTGAAATGCGTACAAAGATAAAATTTTAAATCTGGAAAAGGAAACCTTTTTAACATTTTTTTCTTTCAAAAGTTCATTTTGCATTAAGAAATACATAAAAAGCTTAGATATAGAAAACCACTTGTTAAAATTAGTTTTTGAGTAGAGACAGGTCAACATTCTAAAGGTTATATTGGCAGAATTATACGGACTGTCAATATTTTTGGTGATATTGAGGATGAAAATCATTTCATTAATAAATGCCCATTATATTTTATTAGATGCACTTTGTATTTTATTAAATGCCCTTTATATTTTTGCAAATTAATAATTTCTGGGATTTAAAAATTTCCAAAAGCTGGACAATAATCAGAAATAAGACTGGAATTTCAATCATGAAGATCTGGAATTACTCAAATACTTAAGAGAGTATATGTAATAGATATGAAATAAGAATATCCTTATTGCTGCTAGAAGTATATGTATTTAATTTTGATCAATCTTCATAATCACAATATATTGATTATTTTATTCATGTTTTTGCCATGAATGCAATGTATTCTTTAATATTGAAGCTTTTAAATAATTTTATGTGATTGTATGCTCAATCTATCAGTCCTTAACTGGAATAAACTATTTATTGTTATTCATATTTGGAATATTCGAATCACAAGACGTTTTACATGTACACAATAATAGAAGGAGAGTGAAAAACAGTGAATTTCTTATCGAAAATACGCTTCGGCACTATAGAAATATTTTTCTAAACATATCACAGAATACACCTAATTAAATAGAAATTATTCACTATATCAGATTTACGCAGCAACTAAATCAGACCTCTCATTCCAGAAATGTCTTTCAGTTATCATATTTTTAATCGATTAAAATGGCATTTGATTTGAGGAAAAGAGACTTAAATTCTGATTACTTTTTACTACCTATGAAAATATGTATCAAACTGTTATACATCTAATATAGTTTAATGATAGTCTGATAGTAACGATTTCTATTTGTATTGTAGTCATAAAAAACAACTTTAAATTCATTTTATTTTCGATCACAAAGGAATTATTGTCTAAGATCAATCCAAGATTATAAAGTTATCCATAAAATACACGCATAATTTTAAATATTAATATTAATAGAGTACACTATTATGTTTTAGAAAAGAATTCAAAAATTGCAAAAACTTTTTTTTTCTGATTTCTCAGAATTATCTATTAAAAAATGACGGTCAGTTATTCAACTTTGTGTAATAAGTTTTCATTGAATTATCATGCACAACACAACTTTAGTTTCATAATAAATGAATGTAAATACTTCCATAAAACAAATGCATCAATCCTTTTTCAAGATTTATTCACAAAGATTAAGGCTATGAAAACCAACTTCACTTCGATGCAGTTGTCACGATAAAATTCTTCTCATTTTTTCACTAGATTACAACGGTAATACAAATAGCAGTAAAGAAAGATAACAAGAAAACACCGTATAAGCCGACAAGAGTTATCTTTCTTGTTTCAAACTGCGAAATGAAATGTATTTCATTAAGACGTAACTACTTAACGTTATGACGTAGAAAAAACATTGAGCGTTGTATATACTTCATCATTTGAAGATCATAAAAATAGCATTTTGAAGTATTTAAATAAAAAGAATAAGTTGTAAATTCTAATTATTAATTTTTTTAAGAAATAAAAAATTATATTTTCCTTCAAAATAAGGGATATTCATAATTTTGAAAATTATTGCAATTCCTAATATTGAGGTTAAAACTATGTTTTTCCATAATTTTATGAATTTCCTTAATAAAGCGAAATTTAGGGAATTCAATAATATTATGATATTTCCTAAGTGCCTCGACTGTGTAATGTACAGCGAATTTGTCGACAGAGCAAAATAACGTAAGAGTTTGATCATTACATGTGTTTTACGCTTGTCACCTTGATTTACATATCGCTATAAAAATATATTTCATAAATGATAATTGGATATTCTTCAGTGCATTCAGAGTTTATAGTCGAACTGACATCAATCTGCAATGACTGGATACGGGAGATTATCGGGGTGAGGTGGGTGTAATTCCGCTTGTCTTTTAATATCAGTGTTTTAATGTGTACACTTTGTTGAATTACTTTTATCCAAATTTATGTAAATTCAAAAACCAAAGGATTAACTCCCTCCATCGTAGTTTTGTCCTTATCTATATTTGATATTACTGATTATTCGGATTTCGTTTGGTTTTATCTAATTTAAACATTTTTTTTTTGAAATTATGGATTTCCTCTGTTTGGGTTCTAGTGCTGCTGATGAGGAATTAATTTCCGAAATGGCCATACAGCTCATTAAAATTATTGCAGTTGGAGTTAACATATGTGTTATGGTTTCGTGTTCATTTACTCCATATCCTTTTGTAAATTATTTAATGCCCTTTTTGTTTTGTTCAGTTTGTTCACCACCTTTGCTTTGTTATCTCCAGTTGCAATGCCTCTGTGTTGTCAAATCTAACTTCATCCGTCTGATTGATTCGATATTTTTATCTGTTACAGCTTAATAAATCATAGGATTTCTGATAAATTAATTTTAAATAAGGACAAATTTTGTTTTAATAAATTAGTTTCATCATTTTCGAGTAATTAATACATCGTCAAAAACATAAAATATCATATCAAAGAAATTCTTTGTAAAGTATGAAGACTGGAGAAATTTACTTTTGCAATCAGAATTTAAAACAAAAGAGTGTGGTAATACAAAATATCTATTCTCCGAGTTATCGTATATCTGAAATATTCAAGAACATATATTTATACAATGAGTCCGATTTAATGGGGTTTTACACATAGACAGCATATCCCAAACCGCACATTTTTTAAATTATTTTCTGTACAAAACCGTACACAGGTATGCAATCAAACACATACAATTATTTGAAGGTAGTGTGGCCAAAAGTAAGTTCATGAGCGATGATTTGAAGGTTTCGTAAATGGAAGGAAGTTGTCGTGAATGGAAGGTAGTTGACAAAGGTAGGGAACATATATTTGAAGAATTAACAAAATCAGATGTAACTTATCAAACAGGTGCATAAATTCAGTAAATCTTAGCGAAATGTTGTGAAAATGGTCACAACAACCAGTATCTGACGTAGTTATCTCATATCATTTATTAAAATGTGCTGACAATTCATAGCGGTTTGGCGCATAATTATATCGGGAATCGAATCAGTATGATGCTTTAGCTGTTAGTCCATTACTACGTAATAAAATATTCAATAAATGTGCTTACCTCTGGCGTGATGTTGTCCATCGCCGCTAGCCGGAAGTGGAACCAAACAACCGTTGCCGTTCTCAATTGTAGACAATGTAAACATAACAATTAAAAACTACAGATTGTGTCCTTGCGTTTCTTGTCCTCCTGTTTTCACCAGATTTCCAAGCGAGTGCTTGGTACGGAATGCGTTCAATCAGATAATTTAATAGAAGTCGTAGGGTTTGCTTTATTCTTTTTTTTTCATTAAATAATTGTTTAAACAAAATTAAGATATGTCATCTGTTGTCTTGCAACGCCACGTTGTTCAGATATGTATCACTAGGAGTCATTGTTGAGGCTTGAAATATTCACAATTGCATAGATTCGGTCTTTTAATCTTTGGGCAAAATAGGTTACAATGTGCGTTATTTATTAAGCTTCTGCTTCAGATATGCAGGTTGCTTGTGAAGTCAATTGTTTGTTTGGATTTACCAAACCAAATTCATCAAATAAGGATTCCATGTCATTTCTCTCGGTCGAGTCGACGCCCACATGATTTTGAAGAGAGTGCTTAATATTGTCTTTTACATGCTTACACAGTCATCTTGTTGCATCAGATATGACGTTGGTGAATGCTTTTTCATCGTCGGATCCGATTTCTATCTCTGGTGGTTTGCGTAATACGAGGTTTTCAATTTTAATCATTGCAGACAAGTGTGTAAAAAATGATGGATATGTAGTGTATGTTGCATCTTATTGTAACAGTATTGGCCCTGCAAATATATGGTGCTCTTAGTAGTCTCTTTGCAAATTACTGTGGTTTTTGTAGACAAAAGATGTAACATAACATAACATAACCTAAGTTAAATGTCCTATCCACATCGACGATTGTTTTCTTTGTTTTGTTGAGAAAGTTCTTGAGATCTATTAAATGGTCATTAGTATAAAGATTATTGATGCAACCAGACCTTTGGAATGGATGACTTGTAGATATAGATACAAGTTGATCGATCATCGCCAGAACCTGTAAAATTTCGTCTCTTTCATTGTTGTTGTATGCAGGCCGAGAATGTTTCAATCAAAACCAAACGTTCGATTTATTACTAGGAGGAAACTCGTCGAAAGCTGTGTCTTGTGTCTTCTCTTACTCTTAAGTTGAAACGAAGGTCGAGGGAATTTGTCGTTTCACCGACATACTGTTATTGGCAAACGGAACAAGTGATGAGAGAGATGAAATTATCCGTCTTGCATTATAAATTGTTAAATATTATATATTCAATAGGATTCAGAATCCTACTAGTATAATTCAGGATATCTCAGGAGAAATTGGAATTCCGATTTATACTGGAAAAAATCCAGTACAAATCAGAATTCTAATTTGTCCTAGTGGAAATTGGAATTCCAATTTGTACTAGATTAAATCTAGTACAAATCAGAATTCTAATTTGTCCCAGTAGAAATTAGAATTCCAATTTGTACTAGGAGGATTCTGGATCCTACTGGATTCCAATTTGAACTGTAACATATACATGAAGTTTAGGGTTACGGTTATAGTTATATACATGAAGTTTAGGGTTACGGTTATATACATAATGGTAAGGGATAAAGTTATATACATTAGATTTTAAGTAACAGTTATATTCATTAGGGCAATGGTTACAGCTATATATATTAGGGTTAGGGTTATAACTGTATAAATATGGGTTAGATTACAGTTTTATTCATAATTGCAAATGTTGCAGTTATATACATTAGGGTAGGTTTTACAGCTAACTTCATACTGATAAGGGTTACAGTTAAATACATAAGGGTTGGAGTAACATTTATTTACATAAGGGTTAGGGTTACAGTTATTAAAATTAGGGTAAGGGAAACAGCTATATGCATAAGGGTAAGGATTACAGTTATATGCATAATTGTAAGGGTTACAGCTACATTAGGGTTTGGGTTACTGTTATATACATTAGGGTTAGGGTTACAGCTATATACATGAGGTTAAGGGTATCGGCTATATGCATAAGTGTTAATAGTACAGTTATATACATTAGGGTTAGGGTTACAGAAATATACATCAGTATAGTTTTATATATTATTGTTACAGTAACATAAGGGTAAAGGTTACAGTTATATACATTTTGGTTAGGGTTGCAGCTATATACATTGGAGGTAATTTTTACAGTTATATACATTAGTTTTTGGGTTACAGCTATAGTCATTAGGGTTAGGATTACAGTTAATATATACATAAGGGTTCTGGTTATACTTACATACATTATTGTTAAGTTAAAGTTATAATCAGTAGGGTTAGGGTTACAATAATATATATTAGGGTTAAGGTTACACTTATATACATTACGGTTAAGGTTACAGATATATACATTAATGTTAGGGGTTGACTTGTATACATTTAGATTAGGGTTTTAGCTATATAACCCTTATAAGCTATATATAAGTCAAAAGATTACAGTTTTATACATTAGGGTTAGGGTTATAGTTATTTACATTAGAGATAGGGTTACAGTTATATACATTAGGGATATGTTTACACATAAGGGTAACAATTAAATTCATAAGGGTAAGAATTACAGCTATATATATAAGGGTTAGCGTTACAGCTATAAATATTAGAGATAAGGGCTACACTGATATACATGAGGGTTAGGGTTACAGTTATTTACATCAAGTTATATACCTTAAAGTTAGGGTTACAGTTATATACATTAGGGTTAGGGTTACAGTTGTATACGTAAGTGTTAATGTTACATTTATACAATAAGGTTAAATGTTACAGTTAGATACCTTGAGGTTATAGTTACAGTTACATGCCTAAGGGTAAGGGTTACATTTATAGACATAAGGGTTACGTTACAGTATAACCCTAACCCTAATGTATATAACAGTAACCCAAAACCTATAGCTTAGGAATACAGTTATTGCTAAAGCTATATACATTTGATTTAGGAATACAGTTATATATATTAGGGTAATGGCTATTGTTATTTACTTTAAGGTTAGGGTTACAGTTACATACATTAAGTTTAGGGTTCTGTTATATATATTATATATAAGGGTTACAGTTATATACATAAGGGTTCTAGTTACAGTTATATACATAAGGGTTCTAGTTACAGTTATATACATTAGTGTAAAGGGTAACAGCTATATGCAGAAGGGTAGGGTAACAGTTTTATATATTAGGGTAACGGTTACATTTATATACATTAAGTTTAGGGTTACGGTTATATACATTATGGTAAAGGATGCAGTTATATACATTAGATTTTAAGTTACAGTTATATTCATTAGGGCAATGGTTGCAGCTGGATATATTAGGGTTAGGGTTACAACTGTATAAATATGGGTTAGGTTACAGTTATATTCATAATGGTAAAGGATGCAGTTATATACATTAGTTGTAAGTTACAGTTATATTCATAAGGGCGATGGTTGCGGCTTTATATATTAGGATTAGGGCTACAACTGTATAAATATGGGTTAGGTTACAGTTATATCCATAATGGTAAATGTTGAAGTTTTATTACAAAAGGGTTAGGGTTACAGCTAAATTCATAATGATTAGGGTTACAGTTGAATACATAAGGGTTAGGGTAACATCTATATACATAAGGAATAGGGTTACAGTTATAAACACAAGGGAAAGGTTACAGTTATAAACAATAGGATAAGGGTTACAGCAATATGCATAAGGGTAGGGTTACAGTTATATACATAATAGATAGGGTTACAGTTATAAAATTAGGGTTTAGGTTACAGTTATATACATTAGGGTAAGACTAACAGCTATATGCATTACTGGTGGATACAAATTTCAGTAAATATTTATCTTTTTCGTTTGATTTGTTCGAAATCTTTGGAGCATTATGCCCATCAATAATATCATTGACAGGTGATGCCCACCCACTGGGGACATCTTATTTGGAAACTGACAATAAACGGTTGAACTTCCTCCATAATTTTGCCGCCGTGCGCGGTCCCGGCTAAAGAATAGGCCCGCAGCATCCTCTGAGCTTGGAGTATGAGCCATCCTAACAGAGGACCCCGAGGGAACCCCGGGATATAGAAATAGGACCCAGTATCTCCGGCTTGCGGGGTGTGACCCCTCCTAAACGGAGGCTGACCCCGAGGGTCCCGGGATATAGAAATAGGACC
>MJUU01013959.1:155219-166506 GCA_002080025.1 Modiolus philippinarum | reverse complement strand
GAGCTACCCCAGTCGTCTTTAGTTGTCGAGTCTAGTGAGGATCAACCCAAGTCTTCTGTAGGTGTTGAATCTAATGTGGATCAACCCCAGTCTTCTGCAGTTGTCGAGTCTAGTGAGGATCAACCCCAGTCTTCTTTATTTGTTGAATCAAGTGTGTATCAACCCCAGTCTTCTTTAGTTGTCAAGTCTAGTGTGGAGCTACCCCTGTCTTTAGGTGTCGAGTCTTGTGTGGAGCTACCCCAGTCTTCTTTAGTTGTCGAGTATAGTGTGGAGATGCCCTAGTCTGCTGAATTCAACATTTTTAGAATCTTTCAATGGAATTGTTTCTTTTGACACTCCCCAAGCATGAAAATTCAAAATTAGAACGAAATTTACCGTTTTTATGCAACTTAGGCATTTATTTTATTTTATAGCACAGATTCAAGTTTCTGACACAGACACACATGCATAACAAAAAAATGTCCCCATCCTTTGTTCTGGTCAATGAAGCAAATGTAACAAAATGGAATATGTGTTTTAATATTTAACATTCCTCTTCTGTTTACAGTTGTCACATCCTGATCCATTAGGATCATGAGAATATGTTATAAATTGTAAGCTGATGAATGTGAAATTGAAATACACAAACAAAACTTAACTTGATACATTAATAAAATCTGAGTTTAATTTGACAAGTAGCTAGTGATAATAAACTGTCAACTTGTTATCTATCATGTACATCTTCAATTATAGAACATTCTCAAGTTACTTCCGGAGTACCTTAGACCTCGTTCATATTTCCTGAAGTTGTGGTAGAAAATGACAATATTGGAATAAAGTAGTTTTCAACAGAAGTTTCCTACACTTTAATACATCTGGTATTTTATTACATTATTTTATTTTATTACAAAAACTACAGTTCATTCGTTCACAACTATTGCCTCCGAAATATCATTAGAAAAGAAATGAATGAGACATGTTCACCATGTCCATTAACCCACATATAACAAAGACACTTTGAGCAGGGCTTAATGTTTACTCCAATAAATAAATCCAAAATATTGTAATTTTGTACATGCAGGGCTCCACTCCACTTTATTTTCTAAGTTTCTATATGATTTTCACTGACAACTGTATATGTATAAGCAGAGCTTCTCTGCTATATGCAATCAAAATCAATGATCTATTACCCCACATCTGAGCAGTGTTTCGTCCACTTCGATTCCAATTTCAATAAGTTTAAAAAGCCCCAATCGACTCCATCAGTATCACCATAATTTTTATAATACTGTATTTTGGATATGTGTTTCTCCTTTCTTGACACTACCAAGTCCTACCGTATCCTTGCAATGTTACGCTATTTAGCAATTTAATCGTTCCAATAAAATCATCAATCAAATTGCGTAGATCTTTGTCAACTTCAGACTTAATTGTCTTAAAGACCTATTTACAAATGTCGCTGGCGACAAAATCGTTCAATTTTTAAAAGCAATCAATTTATTTCATAAGATTTAAATGGATTTATCTTAAAGTTCTAGTATTATAACAATTAAACTTACAATTCTAGTATTATGTTTTTATATTTTACACACCGGTTTTACTTGTATAAAGCTGTAATGGTTTTATATTTATATTTTATATNTTTATTTATTAAAATTGTTCAATATATTTAACTGTTCTCGCCACAATATAGCTGAAATATTGCTGAAGTTGGCGTAAAACATCAATCAATCAATCAATCAATCAATCAGACTTAATTGACACGATCCTGGACTTCTTTATATTTATTGATGATCAATGTTGGATATTGTTTATGTTTGGTCACCTGGAGTTATTTCATTTTGTTAACAACAGTTTTATTTATTTTTATTTTGTCCTTGATAATTAGCGCATGCCTTTTTTATTGTTGTGAATATATGTTAAATAATAAAGATAATGGTTGCTAATGGATTGACCTGCCTTATTTTCTCAAACAAGTTTCTATATTTAGAAAGGATGATCTGTACATTTTGGTACTTATAAATAAAGTTCTGAATGCTACATAACAAAATGTAACTACTTCCTTTGTTTATTGTAAGTTCACATGTCCCAAACCATACAAGAATAATTGGTTCCGTAGCTTCCTTGACTTTTGAAGTCAGATTCGACGAACACGCTTCCCGCCCTTTTTGCTAGTACTTCAAAGTTCTGCTTTAAGTTTCCTAGTACGTTTTTTTAGCACAAGCCCTTTAGTATCGTTAATGAAAAAATACTTTTCTGCGTAGATTAACTCTTATATCTGTTGTTCAAAATCTTGCAATTATTTTTTTGCTTCTTTAATAGAGACATGCCATTTCTCATTTCCCCATAGTAAATTTCAAAATTAAATGAAAAATACTTTTCTGCGTAGATTAACTCTTATATCTGTTGTTCAAAATCTTGCAATTATTTTTTTGCTTCTTTAGTAGAGACATGCCATTTCTCATTTCCCGATAGTAAATTTCAAAATTACATAAAAATATCTATAAAATACCGGTATTAAAATATGAATCAAATATTATCCATCTTCTTCAAAAACAAGTGCAAATATCCTCATGAAGTTATGAATTACGTTGGAAAAAAACCTGCCATTTTTAAATCATGTCACGTGATTTATAATCACGGAAATGGAAGATGAGTTTCCAAAATGAACAGGGCACACCAAGATCTTCGTCGCTAGATTTCGACATGAAGTTTTCGCTTGTTTTTCGAATATCTCTTTTTTTATCAATATTTTTAATTAAAACTTACAAAATAACAATAGACAAAATAGGTAAAACAACTCATTTTTCGGTTTAGAAATATGTCGACTAAATTTAAAGTAGATGAAGTTCTGATATGGCCGTGTCATGTGTGTTATAATCAATATGGGGTGCTTGTAGTGTTACTAATCTACATAATTGTTGTCCTGAAAATGGATACTAGAATTGTTGGCTGCAGGCATTTTCCGAAGAGAAGAAAAATAAGGCTGTTCATCATTTAGTGAAATATACATTTTAGAATGTGCCTCGTGTCTTTTTCGTGCATTTAAAAAATCATTTCCAACTTGAAAAGTATGTATTCTAATTTTGATAATTAGATATGATTTGTTTTGCAATCTTAAAGCTCGATTTGTTATATCTTGCAAGATTACATGCAACATTGGTAAGGGATTACTGGTAACATAATGGCAGTTTTAAGGGTCATGAAACTAAGGGGAAAACTCTATCAAATATATGCATGTTTTCGAAAACTGCATCACAAAAATAAACATTTTCAATATTGTATGACGTGTATCCGTGTAAGGACAATTTATAGCTTTAAAAGGCAAATATTATGAATAAACAATCGAGCCGTCAAGATTTGAAGAATTTATAGGGAAAGGTTTCTTGTTAAGTATACATAAGGGTTGGGCAACTATTATATATATATTAGGGTAAGGGTTATTGTTAATCATATACATTAGGGTTATGTTAAGTTTTTGTTACATACATTATTGCTATATAATTAAGGGTTAAGGTAGCTGTTACGTCCATTATGCTAAAGGTAAATGTTAGATATATTAGGGCCATGGTCACTGAAATATACATTAGGGTTACTGTTATATACATAAGGGTAAGAGTACCTGTTATATACTTTAGGAAAATGGTTCCTGTTTCAATGACATTAGCGCCCCCCCCCCCTTCGAGGGAACCCCGGGGTTTAGAAATAGGGTCTAGTATCTCCGGCTTGCGGGTTATGACCCCTCCTAAACGGGACTGACCCAGCGGAACCCCGGGATATAGAAAAAGGACCCATTCCGTGGCTGTGCGGGATTAATAAATACACAACCCATCTTTCGGATGGGATGTAAACTCAGGTCCACGTGTTGGAAGAAATGCCACGCTTCCTGCACGGTAAAGAACCCTTGTAGCAACCTCTTTTTGAGTGGTCCGTAGGTGATCGGCTACAATGCTAAATTCCCCGCCCCTTTCAATTTCATCCAACTTTTCCAGTGGCAGTAAGAATTTCCTGTCCCATGACCCTTTCCATACCCCAAAGTGATTATTTATTAAGTGTTATTGTTATATACATTATGGTAAAGGTAACTGTTATTTACTATTATTAATTCGCTATGAGTAATTGCTAGGAAAATAGAGTTTTCCGCTGATCAGAACTAGACGCTTTATTGCTCAAAAATTGTACTAAAAGAATATCTGCCAGGAAAAAACTTACTGTTTGATGATATTTGTTGAAGATCGTTGATTACTAAAAGTTAACCTATTAAAGAAAGATAAGGAGGCTAAACGGATCTCAGACATGACCGAAAATCATGGAATTTTTTCAAACGTTTGAAAGGCTATACGAATTTAAGGCACTGACCAAAAATCATAGAATTTTGTCGAATAATTGAAAGGTTCTACGGATGTTGGACATTACCTAAAAATAAACATATACTACTTGTTGAAGGCCTCTTCAGACTTTGGAACATTTCATGGATACTGGCTGTTTTCTTATGAAATGAATGAATTGAATGGACTGAAATCTGCATTTTGTACAGGAATGCTCCTTTATTGATCTAGCCTGAACGGTTTTACCCTTTGCACTTACATACTCCATACCATCTTGGCATTTCTTTTTTCGAATGTTCTTCTTCAAACTCTCTGGGTTTGCTTTCCTTTAATGTGAAATAAACTTTGCATCTGGAGACTGATATTTAGCCTGTTTCCTTCTTCATCAATTTGTTGTGGTTCATTCATTTCATCATGATCGCTAACATTTACGGATCAATACTGGTATCAGCAGCAGTATTTTCTTGGGCTTCATTGCAAACTTCCAGTTCACTTTCTAGGACCCATTCCGTGGTTGTGCGGGATGAATAAATACACAACCCATCTTTCGGATGGGATGTAAACCCAGGTCCACGTGTTGAAAGAAATGCCACACTTCCTGCACGTTAAAGAACTCTTGTAGCAAGCTCTTTTTTGAGTGGTTCGTAGGTGATCGGCTACAATGCAGTCAGATATGATTTTGTACAAATATGAAAAAATAGGAAATAGGGGGGTTAGCCCTGTGAAAACATAATTTTCCTGCTAGTTCTATACTATTTTCTGTATCAAAAAATAGGAATTCCTATTTAAATAGGAAAATATTCATGTCTGAGCTAAATTCTCCACCCCTTTCGATTTCACGCAGTCAGAATTTCCCGTCCCATGACCATTTCCATACCCCAAAGTGATTATTTATTAACGAACTTGTTCTCGTCTTCATATAGCTGAAATATTGCTCAGTAGGCGTTAAACAATATTCAATCAATCAATCCAGTTCACTTTTAGTTCCGGATGATAGTGTTGTTGAACGAATTTTAACTTGCAATTAAAATTACCCAATCTTATCTCAGTACTGACAAACTTAAAAGCCACAAGAAGTATTGTCCTTGTGATGCTAAGCTTGTAATGTGCACAATGCAGTTGAATATAATTATGTTGTTTTACTGCTTTATTTTCATTGATGCTGGTTGCTTAATTTCTCACTTCCTGTCTTTATTGCTTTTCATATGTAGTCTTATGATGCACTTTATTGTACTAGTGCACTGGTTTTAGCGTTAAATTTAGGTGTTTCAACCCCTATTTTTATTTAAGCGGTGGGTCTCGTCAGTGGTCAGCCGCTTGTGTTTTGCAGATTTCAATAATGCATTTCGTCATACATTATTACTGTTACTATAATGTTCCTATCTATGATTCTCGTACAAGAGCAGAGCCAAAGTGGATCTTACAGAAGCATAAATCTCCTGCCCCTACCAATTTCTCTAACATTCCAGTGTCAATCAAAACTCGCTCTCCGATCTCCTATGCCATCCTCTTTGTCAACTTGTTCTTCATACTGATGAAAATTTGAATTCACAATTAAAATATTGTGGAAATGATTTTAAATAGTTTATTGATGTTAAATAAAATGAAATGAGCTAACTCCGAAAATTTGAGCCTTTTCTTTCTTGTTCATACTTTTTTTTAGATTTTAGTTTTATTTCATATTTATATTTTGGGTTTTTATAAAAGACAATATCACAATACCAGACATGAGATATCAGATACAGATACCAGACACATGTTCTATCAGGTCATTAACATTTTATTGTTACGATAAGTGGTTTGTTTATCTTACCACAGAATGACAAATGATATCAGATGTGTTTCAGTATAAAACAGAAAATAATTAAGAAGAAGTAGCGGTATTAACTAGAGGCTCGACTCGGTCAGAATTTTTTGCTGTTTTGCTGGAGAAACATTAAATCAGAACTGCAAAGGAAATTTAAAAAAAATCTGCAGCAGTAATCTAACCAACAAAAATATCTGTTCACATTTGTTTCCATTCAGTAGTGATTAATTATAGCTCTCTACAAATGCACACATACAGTACAATTTTCATTTTAATATATTTTTCTAATCTTGGACCTTCTTGGACCCACTAATTATAAGAAACTGTTTAAAGACCTTTCTGTGTTAAGATCAGACAGTTGGTTGTACATGAAAAGCACCAAATCTAACCATATTAAATATTCAAAAGTTTTTCGGTTACCTGTTTTAAAATATCGCTTTCTTAGCATTATATCCAGACCATGATTCAATTTGCAAAGAATACACTACAAATAAGTGTAGCAGGAGGGTCCGGTGTCTGTCTGTCACCGTGTCCTGCTGAACCTTGAAATGTCAAAAATTGCCAATAAACCACACCACAAAAAAAGACGACGTCTTATATCATACCATACATGAAGCAAAATCAAAACATTAAAATCTCATCTGTTAAACTCAAATTAAAAGACGACGACAAAATCATACCATAAGGGGCATTCTCTGACATGGTTCGTTCCACTGGGATCTCAGCTGAAAGGCTTTGGCAATAATATAGCAAGATTGTAAAGTTTACATATCTTATACATGAAACACAATCAACAAGAATAAAACAAGACAACAATAAATATGGCAAGATTTCACGTTTTAAAAACATTTTCAAAACATGTGTAAAAAATTAGCCGAAGTGCTCAAAAAGTTTATCAAAAATATTTAACAAAAAGAGTTCTACTAAAAAGGTAGAACAAAAATTAGCACCGTGTTCAGGGGACGACTATAAAAAATATAAAGGAAAAACCAGAGAACTGGATCGGCGACGATATAGAAAAATGTTACTCTCCCCCAGGAAAATCATCGCTGTGGTAGAAAAAGAGCTAACTTTAATCCAAAAATCTTACATTCTAAAACTGAACTTTTTAACTGGTCCAAAGAAAAACTAGCTGTTTAATTCAAATCATTTTTATCAATTTGTCCAAGTTATGCACCCACCTTAATATCTTTCTTCGTTTACTTACAATTTTTCAAGAGATTAACTTGTTTTACTTCTCATATACCTAACCCAAGGTACCTGAATCGGTTTTCAGGGGCTTCGACTTCAATGCCACCGAGTGCGTGAATACAGAAATGCCTTGTCTATGCGGGGTATTCCGATCACAATTCGGCAAGCCTGAGTCCTCGGATCATTGTATCCAAACTATGTTGAGAAACGTAAAGTCCTGTGCTTAAATTCGTTTTAAATTTCTGTATGGAGAGCCGACTCTCTTTGGATTGTAAAGATGGCTTAATTACGTGCCCCCACCTATTTTTTCTATTTTTCAGTGACAATCACATCTGTTCCCTCGGTTGTTCCATTTCCTCCCACCACTATATCTTTTTTAACATAGTAATATTGTTGAAATAACTAAATACCGAAGTCACTGTGAATTTCCTTTCTGCATATGCGCGTTTCGACAACTTATGTCTCATCAGTGCAGATAAAATCTAAACGTTTGGAAGACCATAACTCAAAGATGTTTAAAAACTGATGGAGAACAAATAACCAAAGTGATCTAAATTTGAAACGACTATTTTGGTTGAAACGATTAACTTGTTGTCGTCATAACAAATTCATGCTGAAATATTGCCCACTGACGTAACACTCTAATTAATCAATTAATTCTGAGAAACGTCAGGTTCTATGCAGTATCAAGACCTTTTTTATATTTCTTTTAGAAGAAACTCGCTTGGGTTTGTAAAAAAAATGCTTAATTTCCTGTCCCTTTCCATTTTCTAGTTGGAATAGAAATTCGTTGATCCTTGCACTTCATACCTTTCTTCATTCAAAAATATTATGTGTTGAATTTGTCAACTTCTCGCCGTGATATGGCTGAAAAATTAATCATTAAATGTAAATCTCTAATCAATCATCCAATTAAAATAATGATATCTGGTTTTTTTTCAACATTTAACTCAATCCGCATCAACATACTTATGTAGGTTCAAAAAAATGGACGTTTGGGTGCCTCTTTTATAACCACTTGGCAAAAGTATTCTTTCACTGTAGAATTATTGATTGATTAGTTCATTTTTCTTTTCTGTGCCGTACCCATGTTGTGTCTGTTTTTTCCCATTTTTTGTTTCTGGTGTTGCCATTGTCCTTGGATTGTTCGCTTTTGGATTGATGGTTCGGTTTGCACTTACTTAACCTCCATTGAGTAATATTTCAGCTGTATCAGGACAATTGATTGATTGATTGAATATGGTTTAACGTCTACTCAGCAATATTTCAGCTATATCAAGACGAGAACAAGTTTGTTAATAAATAATCACATTGGGGTATGGAAAGGGCCATGGGACGGGAAATTCTGACTGCCACTGGAAAAGTATGGTGAAATCGTCAAGGGCGGGGAATTCAGCCTTGTAGCCGATCACCTACGGACCACCCCAAAAGAGGTTGCTACAAGGGTTCTTTAACGTGCAGGAAGCGTGGCGTTTCTTCCAACACGTGGACCTGGTGTTAACATCCCATCCGAAAGATGGGTTGTTATTTATCAATCCCGCACAACCACGGAATGGGTCCTATTTCTATATCCCGGGACCCTCGGGGTCAGCCTCCGTTTAGGAGGGGTCACACCCCGCAAGCCGGAGATACTAGGTCCTATTTCTATATCCCGGGGTTCCCTCGGGGTCCTGTTAGGAAGACTCATACTCCAAGCTCAGAGGATGCTGCGGGTCTATTCATAAGCCGGGACCGCGCACGGCGGGTATCAGGACGAGAACTAGTTTATCAATTCAAAAAATATATATACAAGTAAGATAAGTAAGAAACAAAGGTAGAAGGGACGAGTTTTGATTCCACTGGAAAAGGGGAGAAATGGGTATGGGCAGGAAATTAAGCCTTCTACAGCAGCCCTGTAGCCGGAGCCCCTGAACACCGCCGAATCAGGTGCCAGGTCTTTCAAGGTAGAAATTATGCTTTTATTAGCCTGAGACTACTCTCGTGCTAAAAAAGGTAAACTGGCCTGAATTTTGCTCAACGTAATATTTGCTTTTTTATATCGGTATTTTACATGGCGATTTGAACAACATTAAACGACATCAACCAAATAGGCGGGTTCATCATACATTGTATATGAAACATTGTACTTATCTGAATAAGTCAAACTGATACATGTATCCCTTCTTTGTACCTTTCTAACGATGTTTCAGAAGATTTTCATGGATTCCGCTAAACAAAGGTTATTTCCGCATTTTCAATAACATGCTTCCGGATTTTGATTAGTTTGGGTTGGCAACTATGTAATAGTAATGCAAGTTGCATCTGTAGCCCATATTTTTTTTTAATATTTAATACAAATGTGCAATATACCACTTCTCGCTGCGATATGGCTGAGACAATGCTAAAGTTGGCGTAAAACATCATTCAATCTGTAGCCCACTAAGCCAAAAAACCACTACCTTATTTGCTTTTATTTATCTTCAGTTTTCATCTAAGTATGATTCTTTAATAATTTTTGCAAATTTATGTTAATGTTCCAGACCATACGCGTATTTGGACCGTACGAGTATTTTTTTCGAAATGCCCATACGGTCGGACCGTACGCGTACGGTCTGGCCATTTCAAAGTCTTGCGTGTTCTTGGATAATATATTATTAAATTAATATACCGTATGCAATATTATTTAATGACCTTTAATGAATTAAGCTCTTAGTTTAGAAACAAATAAGATTTTCTAAAAACCGTTATTTTAAAGAAAATATAAGAGAAAATAAGAATTTACTTTACTGTAATACTGTTTTGGAGATGCCTTTATAGAATTGACTTATTAATTGAACGTTATATGGGATAAAAGAAAAAAAAGTAGCATTTCGTAAAAAAATAAATGGAATGTTAATTGAAAAAATATATGGTCTAAGGAACAACAACATTTTCCCAATTACCCCAAAAGGGTGCAAATCCCAAAATCTCGTAAAGAGAGGGCTGAATAAATATAACAGCGGAAATTACAACCATTCCAAAAAGGAATACCCCTCTGCCCACAAACAAAACTTCTCAATGTAAAAATGAGGTTTATGTATCACCTTTAAAATTTGTGTGAAATTGTGATTTTTTTATTTCATATATTTTCATTATATAATTTCATTTCAGTTATATTTATAATTTATTATTTTCATAAAGACCTATAGATACGGCTTTCAGTGGTAGTTATTGTTATCATTTTTGACTGTAACTTATTTCTTTGTTTGAATAACGAGTGCCGCCGTGCGCGGTCCCGGCTGAAGAATAGGCCCGCAGCATCCTCTGAGCTTGGAGTATGAGCCATCCTAACAGAGGACCCCGAGGGAACCCCGGGATATAGAAATAGGACCCAGTATCTCCGGCTTGCGGGGTGTGACCCCTCCTAAACGGAGGCTGACCCCGAGGGTCCCGGGATATAGAAATAGGACCCATTCCGTGGTTGTGCGGGATTAATAAATACACAACCCATCTTTCGGATGGGATGTAAACTCAGGTCCACGTGTTGGAAGAAATGCCACGCTTCCTGCACGTTAAAGAACCCTTGTAGCAAGCTCTTTTTGGGGTGGTCCGTAGGTGACCGGCTACAAGGCTAAATTCCCCGCCCTTGACGATTTCACCCTACTTGTCCAGTGGCAGTCAGAATTTCCCGTCCCATGGCCATTTCCAAACCCCAAAGTGATTACTTATCAACAAACTTGTTCTCGTCTTGATATAGCTGAAATATTGCTGAGTAGACGTTAAACAATATTCAATCAATCAATCAATTGAATAACGAGTGCAGTGCATGTAATTTTCTTTGTACTCATGCGGTCTAAATATACGCGTATGGTCCAGCTTGTAGCAGACCGAATACGTATACTCATACGGTCCTACCGTACGCGTATGGTCCGACCATACGCGTACGGTCGGACCATATGAGTATACGCATACGGTCCGGACCGTACGCGTACGGTCCAAATACGCGTATGGTCTGGAACATTAA
>MJUU01013959.1:135293-154071 GCA_002080025.1 Modiolus philippinarum | reverse complement strand
ATATCTGGCAGGTCCATATCTCATCCAACATTGCCGCCACAGTGAAACAAAGTTTGACATTGAACATTATATAGAAACATTGACAAGATCTCAGAGACAGTATAATTGCAACAAATCAAATTCACAATTCCAAAAAGGTACCCCGCAGACAGAACTACTCTATGTTGATAAAACGTGCAGTGAAGAGTTCCCTCTTCAGTGAGGATGAAACGTTGGTTTTATGAGAGATTTTCATTTATCCGATCAATTAATGTGCAGTTTTTATAACATAGGTAAACGATCTGTGAAGAAATTATGTGGAGTAATTGAATTGTTTGCACTATTTAATCAGTTCACAGTTCTTCAAAAGTTAGTGCAGAAAAATTGCAGCAAAGACTGGAGTCAATATCCCTGTTGGGACAGAATAATACACCTGCCAAAAAATAATAATAATGTCTTGTCTGTAAGCACATGCATGTGAAATTCTAGCCCATGTAATCAAGTATACAGTGATGCAGACAAAAGTATATATTGAATAAAACATAGAACCAGCTTTAGTACCAGGCCATGGTGACATTTTCAAACTAAAAATTGAATCTGTGGTACAATCATGGCCTCAATATTTTTATACCCACCACACACGGTGGCGAGGTATTATATGGTAACCTCAGTCTTTTGTCTGTCTGTCCCCCAACGGTTCTGCACATGTACAGGCCTTTCATTTATTCTGCCGATATCTACTGTAATATATGATGATTCCTAAACGAACCCTGCAGGCAGTTTGAATTTTATTTTTTTCTTCCGTAGAGAAACGGTGTTAAACCAGCAGACCCGACTATCTTTAAGTAACCGGCAGATTTTCGACGATCATCCCTTGACCACTCTTTCAAAATGCTTGTGTTGCCGGTCTGCACTGAACAGTTATATTTTCACGTTTTTGTCCTCCTGGATAAGGCAATGCATTGTACGACTGTTGTTTGGTATTCTGACCTGAATCAGACATTTAAGATGTGCATCTCCACTTTTGAGCAGTTTGAACAAAAAATATGAATTTGTTTAACTTGGTCAATTTTCCATTATACTTCAACATTCAGGTACCACGTTAATATTTTAACGGAACCAAATGTGTGTAATCTGAAACTACTATCTTAAGCCTGATGCTAATGAAACTACACAGTTGATCTATAAACAATGAAGATGCACACCCATCTCCCCACTTCTTTTTTGCCATTTTATGAAGTTTTCACTTTTGTTAAAGGTTAATGGACAATTTTCATTTTATTCTTTGTTCAACTTTGTAGGAAAGAACTTAAGAGCATCTCAATAATAAATTGCAGAAGGAAAATAGATACTTTTTTGACTTTGTAAAGTTAAACATGACATTCTGTTAGTTTTGAGGAAAAAACTTTTTCAGTTGAATTAACACGAGTAATATTGATTGAGTGGTTCGAGTTTAGCGTCCAGTGAGCAATATTTCAGCTATATCAGGACGAGAAAGTAAGTAAAAAGAAGAAATAAACAAAGAGGAAAGGGATAACCGGGGCAACGACTTTCGATAGCCACTGGAAAAGGGGAGAAATGCGTAGGGGCGGGAAATTTAGCCTTCTCATACAAGATTAAATGCGTCTGCTCTCTTTAGAGAAATATAAAAGGGGTCTTTATACTGCATGAAGCGTGGCGTTTCTCCACACAGTTTGACTACAATGGTTTGGGGTCAGGCTTTCCGTATTATGACCTGACTACCCCGCAACGATAGGGCATCCTCCTATCCACAACCTAGGGACGCGCCCGGCAGCTCTGTAGCAAGAGCCCCTGAAAACCGATTCAGGTGCCAGGAGAGTGATGTTGAGCAACCATGTAATCAAGCTTGTTCGAGTCTAGATAGTGTGCATAGTTTTGTAAAGCTACGGCGAGATACTCTTAATCAGTTTTCTATCTCGCCTATGTTGCAGTAAAAGAAAAGCTTTAGAGACGAAATAAGACTTAGTGGCGAGATTTCTTATTTTTCTCCAATTATTATATCTATCAAATGCATCCATAATCTGCAATGATAAATAAAAATATTTACTTCCGCTTAAAATGGAACTTATCTTGTAGTGCATGTAACAACGTATGGGATATGGCGTAAAGGTAAACGAGACAATGTCCCAATTAATACATGGTAAGACTAACAACTGAACAACACATTTATTGCAAGTAACCATGAGGCCTTCAACAATGAGCATTATATTAATATCATCAAGTATGTTCAAGATGGTCCCTAGCTCCGGTTTGAGGGATATTTGTTGTTAGATGTCGCTCAATACTACGTCCAATCTTTTTTTTTTTGGGGGGGGGGGGGGTGTCGAGGATGCGGGTTTAGGTTATTAAACATAAACGTATCTTTTTATAAATTTTAGGTGTTCAAATTTCATCAATTGAATAGGGAATAGAAAACCAACTGAAGACAAACCTTTCATACAATAAAACAAAGTAAATCATACATGTTAAAAATACAGAGATGAAGAAATGAAGTCAAAAAAATCCAACAACAGATTGAATTTTTTTTTCTTTTCTCATTTTAAAATATGGAGACAGACAAAAGATAAAAAAAACAAAAACAAAAAACAAAACAGTAAAACAAATTATAAACACCTTAAGAGTATATGCAACATTATTTTCACATATATTTTCAAAACATTAAATTGGTGTGATAAGATGAATATAGAGTTTTGATGAAATTATCAACTAAAAATTAGGAAGAAAAAAAATGAATAGTAATCACAAAAAAGACTAACGATCGTTAGTGTTCATAGAGTTGAGTTGAGTAAGCTCAATTAAAAGCTTTTGTCTCTAAATTTTTCAAAGGATGGAAAAAAATTCAAGATTTTGTTTGTTTACCTCTCAACATGTTTAAACAATGTTTAAACTTGAAATTAAAAAAAACAACTACTTACCATGACTACTGAAAGTATAAAAATGTAAATTTCTCCGAACTTTGTCAAATTGCTTTGTGAACAAAAAAAACAACATGGCTGGTAATATGCAAAACTTTGTAAAAATGCAACAAGAATGTGAAAATTTGAGGGATGAGAACATAATGCTGAAGAGGCGTATGTTCAGATTGGAGCAAATGGTGAATAAAAGGATATGGAGTAAATGCAAATGAGACAAAGTCTCTACAAATACATCGTAAAAAACAAGCAAAGGAACAACAAAGACTCATTCATTTGGAAACCAATTATAGGATGATGATGATGATTGCTAAAGAACAAGTAAGTAAAAATATATTTATAAAAAAAAATTAACTTAAAAAAGCACTAATAATATGTCAGTCTTTGTGGTAGTCTTCTGGGTCTGTTTGATCTCCTGAGTGTTTTTTTCATTTTTCTTCCAATATTTCTGTTTAACTTCGGTTAAGAATTTAGAAAATTGTTCAAAAAAGATTGTAGATAGACACTTAAAGCCAAATGATGCCCAATGTTGGCATTTCCTGGTATGATGTATATCGTCCCCACTAAGAATAGTCCTAAAACATCTGTAAAGAAAGCAAAAACAAAAATTCGATAAGAGATTTTGGAACAGAAAAAATTCAAAAAAAATGTGTGAAATCCTAAACAATTACTGTTGTTTCATTTTCTCTATCTCTAAACTACAAAATTCACTCTCTGATGAAGCATTTGAAACAATAACCGGTACTCTTAAAATGAATGTGAAGCATTTGAAACAATAACCGGTACTCTTAAAATGAATGTATCTTGATGATATGGTAATACATTATTTTTCCTACAAAGTTTTCTATACAAATATATACATAAAATTAATAAAATAGTCAATACAATGAATGAAAAAGTGCCAAGTCCAATAAGCCAAAATTTGTAATGATGCTGTCTTTTATCACCATACTTCTTATATTAATTCCTAAATAGATTTGACAAAGAACATGGATTTGTTAATTCATGTAAGGTTATGCAGTGTAATATTTGTAATGTAAATTTAATTCTGTAAACAATGTACATTATTTTTAAGAAGAAAAGGTATGGTTATAATACAGTTTATTATACTATATCAAGCTATTCGGTCTTTTTTATTCATAGTTCTTGGTGTAGACCTCTAAGGGATATATGCATGGACTAGTAACATTTCTCCAAAACTTTTGCCATTTTAAATTAACACTCTGTAATTAATGCAAACTACCACGAATGGAATTGAAGACCTTATGCTTATTTCAAAATTATGAATAAAACAGTTTTTTTCTTCTTTTTTTTTCGATTGCTTGGTAATAGCATGTATTGATAATGATTTTTTTTCTCTCATAAATATTTCCACATAAATACTTACAGCTTAATCCAATAAATCCAGTTGTAGTCTCATAATCAGCATCTTCATTTTCACCTACGTCTGAAAATAGAAACAAGTAAAAATAACTATATTGTAATATTTATATACTTATAATATATAAGGGTCAACTGTAGTATATGTTATAATGTGATGTTAGCATATCTAAAAAAATAAACCTTTTTTTTGTCTTATAGGGTACTTTTTAAACAATGATAGAACTTGTGAGTAATAAACTTTTTGAACTTCTGAATATCATAACTTACACCTTTGCTTCTTCTACAATGATAAAAACAGAGTGTACTACATAAAATTTGATTTGTAAACTAATATAGTCGGTCTGTGATGGGGAAAAGAAATGCTGTTTTACCTTTAGTCATACTGGTGACAGCCATCATGGTCATACTAGTCCAAGTTGTACTCTCTATAGCTGGGTCTTGAGTTGATCTTTTCAGCTGAAAAAAAAATGTATAAACAAGTTTAGTTGAATGTGAATTTATTGTTAAATAACTGAACTTTAACTTCTTTTGCAGGATACCTTAAGCAAAGGTGTTACATGCATTGACCTTACNTAACCTAAAATTTTTATTTTTCATCGGATTTTGATGGGATTTTTTTCTTTGGATTCCACTTGATGTAAGCTTTCAGTAGTATGTCTACGGATTTTGCTTAGCTCTTACTGTTTCCGTGCTATTAGGGTTCACAGGGGCCAAAACTGCAAATTTGCAGATTACCTAAAATTTTTATTTTTCATCGCATTTTGATGGTCTTTTTTCTTTGGATTCCTCTTGATATAAGCTTTGAGTAGTATGTCAATGGATTTGGTGTTGCTCTTACCGTTTTCGAGCTATAAAGGATTAAAGAGGAACCATAAGGAGTCATAAGGGCTAATTTTTATTTTCCCTAGTTTGTGTCCAGCTAATTACTGAGTCAATCCCCTTTTTGTGTCAAGCTCTTTAGTATGTCCCTACTCACTTTCAATTACACTTGTTCAAATTTCAGTGGTCGACATGCTGTGGTCGTATCATGCTGCGCTCGGCGTAGCCCTTTATTTGTCTTATAGGGTACTTTTTAAACAATGATAGAACTTGTGAGTAATAAACTTTTTGAACTTCTGAATATCATTACTTACACCTTTGCTTCTTCTACAATGATAAAAACAGAGTGTACTACATAAAATTTGATTTGTAAACTAATATAGTCAGTCTGTGATGGGGAAAAGAAATGCTGTTTTACCTTTAGTCATACTGGTGACAGCCATCATGGTCATACTAGTCCAAGTTGTACTCTCTATAGCTGGGTCTTGAGTTGATCTTTTCAGCTGAAAAAAATGTATAAACAAGTTTAGTTGAATGTGAATTTATTGTTAAATAACTGAACTTTAACTTCTTTTGCAGGATACCTTAAGCAAAGGTGTTACATGCATTGACCTTACGGCTGAGGACAACAATGAACCCAAAAGAAAAAAAAGGAGTACCACAGCAAATGCAAATGGAGATCACATTTCAATAATGGAAGTTGAGCAGTCAACAGCAGTATATATATATCCCAGGAGCCTGTATCGCTCACCTGGCTTTCAGTTGCCACAATGAAGCTAACATTTTAAGTTAATATACAGTTGAAGTTAAGACTCTCAAACTTTAGCTCAAACACCAACAATATCTTAAAACAGTATTTTAAGTCTGATCTTATTTTACTATATTTCTTTGTTGCCCATTTTTGACAAAAATGTACTTGTTTATGACCACTTTCAACACCAGTTTTGAAGTTGAGACATAATTTTGTAAATGGCGATCAACAACAATTTTTAAAACCATATTTTTAAGTTACCACATCAATATTTCTTTGGAAACAAAATTCTTCTGAAATGTTGAATTTTCCCGCTTTTTTGGTGGCCATTTTGAAAATGGCGGTCAACAAACAATTTTCCACAGTCAATATCCACTTGGACACCAAATTTCATTGAAATCAGACAATGTTGAATTTTCCCGCCTTTTTTGGCAGCCATTTTCAAATGGCAGTCAGCGAACATTCTTAACATCAGTTATGAATTCACAACATCAATGTCCACTTGGAAACCAAATTTCATTGAAATTGGACAATATTGAATTTTCCCCGCCTTTTTTTGGCGGCCATTTGGAAATGGCAGTGAAAGAACAATTTTTAACATTGGTTTGAATTTGCGACATCAATACCCATTTGGAAACAAAGTTTCATTGAAATTTGACAATATTGAATTTTCCCGCCTTTTGGCGGCCATTTTGAAATGGCAGTGAACGAACAATTTTTAACATTGGTTTGAATTTGCGACATCAATACCAATATGGAAACCAAATTCCATTGAAGTTGGACAATGTTATATTTCCCGCCTTTTTTGGCGGCCACTTTGAAAATGGCGGTCAACAAACAATTTTCAGCACCTGTTTTGAAGTCGCAACATCAATATCCACTTGGAAACCAAATTTCATTGAAATCGGACAATGTTTAATTTTGCCGCCTTTTATTGAAGCCATTTTGAAAATGGCGATCAACGAGCAATTTTTAACATTGGTTTGAATTTGCGACATTAAAACCTATTTGGAAACAAAATTCCATTAAAATTGGACAATTTTGAATTTTCCCGCCTTTTTTGGCAGCCATTTTGAAAATGGCAGTCAACGAACAATTTTCAGTATCTGTTTTGAAGTAGCAACATCAATATCCACTTGGAAACAAAATTTCATTGAAATCGAACAATGTTGGAGTTTTCCCGTCTTTTTTGGCGCCCATTTTGAAAATGGTGGTCAATGAACAATTTTGTACACCAGTTTACACGTTGCCATAGCATGACAAACATTTTAATCAATTTACACTAAGCCTTCATCTTCTCTAGTTATGGAATTAAAAGACGACAAAATTTGAAAATTCCATGAAAGGATAACAACTCCTACAAAGATTTTTGGATTTTCTTTAAAATTTCAGGGTGGGTAGATCTTGATATGCTGAACCTTTTTGATTTACACTTGACCTCTAAAATAAAAATATATTTATATATTAAAATTTAGTAAATTTTACGAAAAAAGGGAAATAACTCCAACACTAGATTTCGGATTTTCTTTAAAATTGCAGGGCGGGTAGATCTTAACATGCTGGTTATTTTCACTCCCTATCACATTATTGATTTCTGTAACGGTTTTCGAGTTATTTGCAAAAAAAATGCAATTAACCCCTTTGTTCTATTTTTTAGTAACAGCAGCCATGTTGCTTGGTTTTCGGACTAATCGAACACAATTTTGAAACTGTTTACCCTGATGATGATTCAGGTCAAGTTTGGTAACAATTGGCCCAATGGTTTCTGAGGAGAAGATTTTTTAAATTGATGACAAAAAGTATCAAATTTCTTAAATTTGACCAATAAAGGGCAAAAACTCCTATATGGGCGGTGACATTTTCTTCAAAATTTAAAGGGGGTAGATCTTGATATGCTGAACATTTTTGCAATTTAAAGTTGACAATAGTTGTAATAGTTTTTACGATAAAAAATAAAGAATATCAAAATTTTGAAATTTTCACGGAAAAAGGGCAATAACTCTAAGACGGGTTTTCGGATTTTCTTCAAAATTGCAGGGCTGGTAGATCTTGTCATGCTGATCACTTTTACTCCATGTCAGATTTTTGATATCTGTAATAGTTTTTGAGTTATTTGCCAAAAACAGCAATTTACCCCCTATGTGCTATTTTTAGTAACGGCAGCCATGTTTTTTGATCCTCGGACTAATCAAACACAATTTTGAATCTAGATACCCTGGTGATGATTCAGGCCAAGTTTGGTTCAAATTGGCTCTGTGATTTCAGAGTCAAAGATTTTTGAATATTTTTACGACGGACGGACGGACGCCAAGTGATGGCAATAGCTCACATGGCCTTTTAGGCCTGGTGAGCTAAAAGGAGACTTCTGGAAATGGCAATTTCAAAGACTGGACGAAATGGAATTGTCCTGTCGAAACGCCATCAACATTCAGGCAATTATTTTTAATTCTTCAAAGTTTTGATGCAAATTTCTGTCAATTATTTGTACATCATAATCATCAATAATAATAAACCATATCACATGTATAGCCATAGGAACAGATTTTCATCCTTTATTGTACAAAAAGGTCAAAATAAAAAGTAATGACTGACCTGCCTCGGCCTACTGATCCAATATCCTTGATATGAATAGACAGCCCGGTCAAGAGAAGCTATTGTTAGTTTGAACTTACAAAAAACAATACAAACAAATTACTTTCTTAAAGGTTGGGCTGGCCGATCACTGCTTGTTGTATGTTTATCTTCTTCATTCTCAACATTTCTATGGTAAATCACCCATCTTCAGCGCTAAACGAGTTAAAACGATGTTGTTTATTTTTGTCGGCGTTCCTGATGAGTTCCAGAGTGTCGGATGGTGCAGAGCGTTTGATGGATGAGCTGTATAATAGCCTTTGTGTCTAAACCCGTGGTAAAATCGCTATGATTGATTGATTGATTGATGTTTTACGCCATTCGAGTAAAATCGAGAGAAATTACTGATATTCATCTATATTGTACAAAGCCTCATTTGTAAAACCAATCGCGAATTTTTAATAATTGTCGGCAGATATTGCATCATTATACTCAAAAAATTTAAAACTGATTTGATGAATTTTTACAAGTCAACTTGCACTTATCTCTTATTCAGTTATTTGTTTGCCTTTACTACAATAAAAAATGCAATTTCCAGATAAAATGAGTAAAAGAAAAATCTTATCTGAAGTGACTGGTTATTCCACCATCGAAAAATTAAGACTAACATATATGCAAAAAATCTGTCTATAGAAGGAAGTATTGCAACCATATTACATCATTTAAAATGAAATAATCTTTTTTACTTGCGAAACATACAAGTCATACAACAGACAAATGGCTCGGTTCCTGAACGATTTGTTGAGGGAAACACAAAATTATTTTGGTCAATTTCTGACTGACGATTTATTTACCTGTAAAAATACTGGATATGATGCCCTTTTCTGTATTTCTGATTTTTTTACCTTCTCAAAACTCATACTCTCTTTCTATACAATACATGACCTCTCCTCGAAAATGAAATGGTTGTTGGTGTATATAATTACGGAAAAATTACCGTGCTTCCAAACGTTTAGATTTTATCTGCACTGAAGAGACATAAGTTGTCGAAATGCGCATATGCAGAAATAAAATTCACAGTAACTTCGGTATTTATTTATTTGACAACTGGGTCGATGCCACTGCTGGTGGACTGTTAGTCCCCGAGGGTATTCACCAGCCCAGTAGGTAGTACTCGGTGCTGACCCGAAAGCCGATTTTATTTGGAACCTTACAGTATCTAAATTTTTGTAAATTTTAATGATAACTAAGGAGTATCTCCCTCATGCAAAGCTCTGTCCTTAACTGATTTTGGCTATACATTTAGATCATATTGGTTATTTCGAGGGTTGCCCGCAAAAAGGGGCTATCTCATTATTTTTCAGAAATTGAATTTTTTGTATGAGGGAATAATTAAAAAAGGTGTTTTGTATTCTCTCAAAGTTATAGACCTTTTGTTTACAGGATCATCAAGTTATTGCTTTAATCCAAAAGGGGCTATCTAAAATTGATGTGGTGTGAATCTGCGAAAAGGTGCTATCTCAAATATATGTCTGCTTATCTCAAAAGATAGCCCCTTTTTCAGAATTAAAAGAAGTTTACACTTTAGATAGCCCCTCCTTATTTTTAATACATCCCCAATGCTATTTTCTCATCAGCTTAAAACATATATAAATTCTTTCACGACTTATTTCTTCACATCTGTTTTTCCTAAATATCATGTCACATGCTTATCTCATCAGTTAAAGAGATCAACATACATATCTTTGAATTTTTTACAGCAAATATTATTTTAAAATTTCTAGTGTGTATCAAAATTGAGATTAATTGCAGTGATTGGACATTCAGTTTGATCAAGTCTAAGGTAAGAATATTATATTTTGCTTTGTAAATCTAATTTGACTTGGTAAAGGAAAAGTGAGAGTCTACAGGAGGTAGTTGTATATGGAATTCCTACTTCTGATTTATATTTTTTCATATTAATAATTCCTAATCTGTTAACACATAAAATACTTTATACTTTAAACAAACTAGTTTCTGAATTTTAAAAAAGATTGTTGCTTTAGTATTTAATATTTTGAAATTTATTCTTTTTGCAGATGATCGAGTGACAGCGATTGGAGTGATTGGTTTGGCATCAATTATATTGATTGGGAAGACATTAAGAATCGTAATGGTGAAGCTGAACCTCCGGAAGTCTCAACAATAAACGATAAGATTGTGGACACACCAAATGAAGAAAGAGACGTCGTCTTAATAAGAAAAGATGATGAAGCCAGCGATTTAAGAAATAGTGAAGAGTATTAAGATTGGGAAAACGATTACAATAGGTGGAATATAAACTTAATGGCTTATAAGAAACAGTTACAGAATGTACGAATAGAAGCCATTCTGCAGGGTTCGTCATGGGCAGACACTGGACATTTAGCAATAAACATAAACGTTGTCAATAACATGATCAAAGAGCCATTGTTTCCCTCAAGTCTATCACCTACAACAAAAGCAGAAAAATTTAATGATAAACCGGAAATAAATGATGATCAAAATAGCATAGAAAGTAATGAAATTGAGGTTCTTCTTGACGCAAATCAACTTGAAATTAATGAATCGTTTGGAAATCGTCCTGCCACTGAAATCGGTGAAAATGAGAATGAAGGTTTTTCTGGCAGTATGGATATAGAGCTACCTTCTTCGCCTATAAGATCATCAACGTCCGTGGGATATACTGATGACATTGAAGTCGATGAAAATAAGGACACAAGTATTTCTGTCACCAGTATTGACATAGAGCTTCCTTCCTCGCCTATAAAATCTTCCAACGTCCGTTGGATATACTGATGACATTGAAGTCAATGAAAATGACGCAAGTATTTCTGTCGCCAGTAATGACAAAGAGCATCCTTCCTCACCTATAAAATCTTCAAAGTTCGTTGGATATACTGATGACATGGAAGTCGATGAAAATAAGGACGCAAGTATTTCTGTCACCAGTATTGACAAAGAGCTTCTTTCTTCGCCTATAAAATCTTCAACGTCCGTGGGATATTCTGAATGTACTGACAGATAGTCTTCAATGGATGAATTTATATCTAGCTCTGATGAATATCGTCCAACAAAGAAAGATCTAAATGAGTCTGATTCGAACAGCAATGAGTTAATCAACAACTCTTCTTCTGATGAATTTTGGCAGTTATTTCTAAAAGACAAAAGCTGAAAGTCAGAAAACAGAACATTTCGGAAACACCAAAAAGAAAACGTCAAGCTTTTGAAAAAGAACGACGATCAATATTTACCTCGACTGAAAGTGCTATTGAAAAAGCTTAAAGAATAAGTGCCACAGAGATAAAAAAGCGCAATGAACAGAGAACGATTCACAACAATCGTTTAGATAAAATATTAAAGAGCAATGGTCTAAAACGTCAGTATGTACCAGCACATTGGAACTGTTTCTTTGAAGCTGTTGCTAAACAGGCAGGTGATACGAAAGCAATTATGCAATCATCTTCAGGATAATGCAGATTATTATAAGAATTTTCTTGATGGACATACTAGTATCTTATCTGAAATTAATGCTTTGAGACAACCTGGAGAATGGGCAAGAAATATTTCTGATGCATTGCCATTGGCTATTTCAAATCTTTTGTCACTGGCAGTAAAGATTTACAGTAGTAATCCTACTCAGCCATTCATCAATGTAGTGCCAACTTTAACTGAGTCAGACCAAAGTTAAGATCTCTTGTTGGCATATTCAAGTATGTCTGGCTTTGAACATTACGATGCTGTTACAAGATTACAAAATTGTACGTGATTACAAAATCTCATCTTAGAGTGAAATAGAAATCTGCTCACAAAAAGATCAAGATAGTAACGATACAAACAATGAGGAAAACATCAGCTGCAACAATCAAGACCAGACGCCTAAGAAAAGACTGGAACAGCCTAGTGGACTAGAGGGTTCAGAGGTTAAAATCACCCCAAGAAAACAACCTAAATTCCAATCACCGATTGATTGATTGATTGAATATTGTTTAACGTCTACTCAGCAATATTTCAGCTATATCAAGACGAGAACAAGTTTGTTGATAAATAATCACTTTGGGGTATGGAAATGGCCATGGGACGGGAAATTCTGACTGCCACTGGAAAAGTAGGGTGAAATCGTCAAGGGCGGGGAATTTAGCCTTGTAGCCGATCACCTACGGACCACCCCAAAAAGAGCTTGCTACGAGGGTTCTTTAACGTGCAGGAAGCGTGGCATTTCTTCCAACACGTGGACCTGAGTTTACATCCCATCCGAAAGATGGGTTGTGTATTTATTAATCCCGCACAACCACGGAATGGGTCCTATTTCTATATCCCGGGACCCTCGGGTCAGCCTCCGTTTAGGAGGGGTCACACCCCGCAAGCCGGAGATACTGGGTCCTATTTCTATATCCCGGGGTTCCCTCGGGGTCCTCTGTTAGGATGGCTCATACTCCAAGCTCAGAGGATGCTGCGGGCCTATTCTTCAGCCGGGACCGCGCACGGCGGCCAATCACCGAAAACAAAATCCTTAAGAAAAAAAGAAGAGCTAGGCCGGAAATCTGGTCGAGGAATGTGAGGAAACAAAACGTCAAAAGGGAGAAGCATACACCAGTGAAACAGGAAAATCTGTAGATGCAAGAAAACTTTTAACACATTCTTGTGAAAAAGGCAGATTTAAATGTGGAGAAAATATAAGCGAAGATGACAGAATAGAAATATTTGCAAGTTACTTGAATTTACAATCATATGAGCGTCAAAAAGACTTTATTTGCTCTCGTGTATTAGTTCGTAAATCTAAGGAATCATCCAGCAAAAAGCGAAAACAAGTTGCAAGGACATTTACATTTCATGTCAAAGGCAAAGTTGAAAAGGAGTGCAAGGGCTTCTTTTTAAAAACTTTAGGTATTGGCAAAAAAATTGTCGAAACAGCTCTAAATAAAGCAAAATATAGCCCAACAACTCCAATAATTGATAAATGGGGTAAACAACCCTCACATAACAAAACTCCAGAAGCAGACTTAGATTTGGTGAGAGGCCATATCGAATCTTTTGCAACAGTAGAGTCACATTATACTCGAAAAGATACTGACAGAAAATATCTAAGCTGTGAACTTTCAATCAGAAAGATGTATGACTTATACAAATCAGAAAAGGTTGCCCAAAACAAGAAACCTCTATCAGAAAAAGTCTATCGGCGTGTTTTCTGTGAGGAATATAATATTTCATTTCACAAAGCAAAGAAAGATCAATGTGAAACATGCAATCAATACAAGCAAGCTGAAGAAAACGGAGTTGTTGACGAGACTATGAAGATTCTCTATGATGAACACCAACGAAGAAAAGAAGAAGGGCGAATTGAAAAAGAAAATGATAAAGAAATAGCTAAGAAAAACAAAAATGTTCATGTAGTAACTTTTGATCTTGAAACAGTTCTTCCTACCCCATGTTCACTTGTCAGTCAGGTTTTCTATAAACGAAAGTTAATTTGTTATAACTTATCTATATATTCACTTGGGGATCACAACGTTACCTGTTATTTATGGGATGAAACAGAGGGACAGAGAGGTTCATGTGAAGTAGCTACTTGTCTGAATCAATATATGAAATCTTTGCCTTCTTATAATGACCGTTTATGTCTGTATTCTGATAACTGTATGAGTCAAAACCGTAATACATACCTTTCAACGGCTTTATTGTACTCTGTGTCAAATAGCAACTTCATTGATAGTATTGATCATAAATATCTCGAAACTGGGCATACACAGATAGAATGTGACTCAATGCATGCTGCCATCTAACATTTAACTACCAAGTATGTGGGATACAATTATTTTTATGGCTAGACGGAAATCACCTTACACAATGGTACCTCTGAAATTCGACGAGTTCATTGACTTTAAGAAAATGCAGAATGACTTTTACAAAAATTTTGATAAAAATATGTGTGGTGATAAGGTGAAATGGCGAGAAATAAAACATCTACAGTTTAGGAAAAATAGCACTGAACCCATTTATTACAAGTATGATTTCAATGAGTCTGAATTTCAAGTGATAGCATGTAGAACTAAGACCCTAGGGAGACAAAAATCTATTGAAGTTGAAAAGAAATACAATAAAAGGCTAGAAATATCAGGTGCAAAGAAGAATGATTTATTATCGCTATGTCGTGCTGGTATTATACCTCAAAAGCATCATTTTTTTCTATGAACAATTATCTACAAATAAATCTGTTAGAGAGTGCTTACCTGAACCAGATTTGGAGGAAGAAGACAAAGACTCTGATTGAAACTGTAAAAACTGTATGAGGACAGATTTGATATTTGATTATTGCGCATTTACTCCTTGTATTTCATTTTGTGCATTAAAATAATATTGGCATGGTTCTATCTCACCATTTCCATGATATTACATTGCCAAAATTTGGCATTAAAAAGGAGCTATGTTCAGATAGCTCCTTTTTGAAGACGTCATCAACAATATTATCGGCAGCAAAAAGGAGCTATCACAGAAAAGCCTCGGATTATTTTCTCTATCAGTTTTTAAATATCTTTGAGTTTATTGTCTTCCAAACGTTTAGATCTTATCTGCACTGAAGAGACATAAGTTGTCGAAATGCGCATATGCAGAAATTAAATTCACAGGAACTTCGGTATTGAGTTATTTTTTAAACTGAGTGCGAAATTAAAATACAGTCTTTACAGCATTATAAAAAGGTTGCTGTGCAGAACGACGTGGGGCGAAATTGATTATCTGTTGGAGGAATTCATGTATATGGACATAAAAGGTTATAAGAGAACAAATCACTATTTGGATTTGAATAAAAATCCAAATCAACTAAAGACCCAGAGCTTTTCACGAAGGTGATTCTCATAAAAACCACACACAAATCGGATTTTCGTTTCAATAAGACTGGCCTAGTTCAAATCGTTGTTAGAAATATAATTTTAAAGCACAGAATGTCATACCATGTGAAGAGAATAAGACAAAATATAGGTTTGTTCATCGACCTCAACCAAACGTTAATTTCAACGTCAGATAAGGAAATGGCCTGTATACATCAATACTTGCTATTACTTCTTCTTCCCCAGTGATTATCTTTAATGAAACCTAAGAAAAAAATCAATTTATACATTGTTCTGCTATATTAAAAGGTAAATTAATGGGCTTTTTGGAAATTATGACACACAAAGTCCCGATTCCTTATCTGTAAATAAAAATTATCTGCTAAAATACGCATGCAAATTTACGAAGTTGATGTATACAATCAATTCTAAAAATGTTTAACTTTTAAAATGAAGTGTAGATAAAGGCTATTTTAAAGCTTAGTGAAAAGATCTTTTCTCAAAGAAACCAGAAATCAGCAACTTCTCATTTACACGGGTATATACTTAAGGCGTGTTACATTAAGTCGTGTTTGCTATAAATAGCACAAATTTTGCGCGTTTTTGTCTTTCTTTTCAACGATGTTTGCTGGAGAAATGTGAAGTGGTAAATATTAAAAAGTTCCATAGACGTGAAGAGGACATCGTATAAATAATTCCCTTAAAAAAATATAAACATTTGAGGTGGGCCCAAATTTGGCCCTTATAGTCCCTACCCCTTTGGTGTATCTCTTAGTTTTTTGAGCTATAAGGGGCCGAAATCTCAATATTACAAAATATGTTAAATCTTTATTTTTAATCGCATTTCGTTGTGAATTTTTTTTCTTTGGATTCATCTGGATGTAAGCTGTCAGTAGAATGTCAATAGATTTAGCATAACTCGTACAGTTTCCGGCTTTCAGGGATTGATTGATTGTTGTTTTACGCCAACTTCAGCAATATTTCAGCTATATTGTGGCGAGAACTGTTAAATACAGCTTTATACAAGTAAAACAAGTGTGAAAACTATAAAACCATAATACAAGAAATGTAAGTTTAATTGTTATTATATTAGAACTAAGATAAATCCATTTCAATCTTATGAAATAAATTGATTGCTTTTAAAAATTGAACGATTTTGTCGCCAGCGACATTTGTAAATAGGTCTTTAACAATAGTAAAACAATTCCCCGTGGTAGAGATGTATGCTCTTTATTTTTCTTAGATATGGTGTACTTGTACATGAGATAATATCTCATGTGTACACTTTGTTCAATTACTATTATCTAAATTTACGTAAATTCTAAAACCGAAGGATTACCTCCCACCATCGTAGTTTTGTCCTTAGCTATATTTGATATTACTGATTATTCGGATTTCGTTTGGTTTTTGCATTTTAACATTTTTTCTAAATTATGGATTGCCTTTGTTTTGGTTCTAGTGCTGCTGATGAGGAATAAATTTCCGAAATGGCCATACAGCTCATTTAAATTATTGCAGTTGGAGTTAACATTTGTGTTATGGTCTCATGTTCATTTACTCCATATCCTTTCGTAAAATATTTAAGACAATCAGCAGAATAAAAATCACGTCTGATATCGGCAACATCTACACAGTCAATTAAAACATGTTGAATTGTATAAGGACAATTGCATGGAATACATTCAGGTTGATCATCACGGTTGATTGATTGATTAGTTAGAGTTTAACGTCCAATGAGCAATATTTCAGCTATATCAGGACGAGGACAAGTTAATCAATTCAAAAAATTGTAAGAGAAGAAAGAAATAAAGGTGGAAGGGACAGCCGGGGTAACGACTTGATTGCCACTGGAAAAGGAGAGAAATGGGTAGGGACAGGAAATTTAGCCTTCCATATGACACCCAGTGCGTCTGCTCTCTTTAGAAAAATATGGAAGGGGTCTTTATACTGCATGTAGGGTGGCGTTTCTCCATACAGTTTGGCTACAATGCTTCACGGTCAGGCTTTCCGTATTATGACCTGACTACCCCGCATTGACGGGGCATTCCCCTATCCACCCCGCCCGGCAGCTCTGTAGCCGGAGCCCCTGAAAACCGATCCAGGTGCCGGGCCTCTGTTAGGAAGACTCATACTCCAAGTTCAGAGGATGGTACGGGCCTAATCATAAGCCGGGACCGCGCACGGCGGCATCACTGTTGGGGATAAAACTATGTGTTGTTCTAGTATGTCGAATACGACATCAGGTCAACACTACCTGTTCCCTACGGTTTTTACCACAGGAACCTACTTTTTTACCAACGTCTGACTGTATTCCATGCAGTTAATTATTTATTTGCAGATCCCATTTGGCCTGCCATGATTTTAAAATATATTTGTCGATTAAAGGCTTCATGTCAGTGTACGGTACTGGACAATCCGCCATCTCGTCATCTAGTGCATCCTTGGCTTCCTGGCCAGCAACTGTGTTTCCATAGATCATAAATGACTTCTTTGTCTAATGCTTTAAGTGATTTGTAGAATTCGGCTATTTTCAAAATAATTGGGTGGTATTGTTTTTCGACTTTCAATTGCCAATAGGCAAGAGAGTGAATCAGAACAAATCATGAATTTATTTGATTGCGAAACAGCTACAATTTTAAGTGCTGAGTAAACAGCGTTCGCTTCAGCAGTAAATATGCAAGTAGAGGATGGTAATCGGAGAGTAGCTGCACGGTCTCCAAAAACGGCTGCAGAAGACACTCTGTCTTCATCCTTAGAGCTATCTGTATAAATTTGCCAGTATTCAGGATGTTCGGATTTAATTCTTGTAAAGTCCTACTGGATAACCAGAGGATTGGTATCAACCTTTTTGTGTTTGCGTAGTTCAAAATTAATTGTTGGTTTTGGGTTCAGCCATGAAATTTTTTTTGGTGGGAGTGTCTATAGGAGCTATTTCATCTAAATTGTTGAGAAGGATTGGAAGGATACGCTTTAAGATTTGTTGCATATTGTAAACCAAGTTTAAAACGTCTTTCTTCCAAGGATGGTTCATTAGCTGCAACATAGAGACTCTTTACAGGAGAAGTTCTGAACGCACCTAATGAAAGACGCAAACCTTGGTGGTGAACGGTATCTAGTAACTTAATGTATGATTTACGGGCGGAACCATCAATAAAACATCCATAATCTAGTTTTGACCGAATCAACGATCGATATAAATTTAATAAAACAGTGCTACCCGCACCCCAGTCGGTACTCGACACAACTTTTAAAATATCTAATGCCTTTGATATGGGGAAGAAATGAAAGTTTACTATCAAAAATTAAACCAAGGAACTTGGCCTCTTTCACAATAGTTATAGGGTTATTGTATAGTTTAAGCTCTGGGTGCATTTTCCGCTTACAACAGAAATGCATCCCGTCTGTTTTCGAGCTTGAAAATTTAAAACCATTTTCAACTGTCCATTTTTCGATTCTGTTTAGACATAATTGCAATTGGCGTTCTATGTTATTCATGT